>JBAJHX010000096.1:21630413-21668662 GCA_037176925.1 Amniataba percoides
AACAGTAAGGAGAGGCAGAGATGAGGGCACACAGCAAAAGATAGAAGCATGTATGGAGAGGGAGGTTAGCATAAACACACACACACACACACACACACACACACACCCTCGACAACCCCCCCCCCCCTCCCCCCTCTTCCATCCACCCACCCACACACACACACCAGTTACCACTGCAAACCCCAAACCATGCCATAATAGGGAAAGAGTCACACCGCAATCAGCATAACCTCTTCAGTTCATATCACACAAAAGGCAAAAGATAAAAAGGCACTCCAATCCATCACAGCACACCGCACTGCACTCTCAAGCCATCACTGGCACCTTGGTGAGAGGCTGGCTGAGGGAGGGAGGAGGAGGAGGGGGAATGGGCAGACATTTTCTGTCAAAGCCCTCCTCGGGATTAGTCCTGTTACTGTGGGCATCTTCTGCTCCTCTGCTGGTACGCTGGTCAGCTGGCAGCAGCAACCATTGGATAGGAAGATGGCAGCGATTATTGTCAGGAATAACATGAAGATACTACTGTACCAATACTGCAACACAGGGATCAAGAAGCATTGGGGGATGTGCAGAAATGTATAATTGCACAGTTGCATGAACAAAATCCCCCCAAAATTTGGGATGTAAATGAAAAATCCCACCATATAATGTGACATTTACAAACACACAAAAATTCACAGTGTTGCTAATGGCGCCTTCAGCTAAGAAACCTGCATAACTGGCCTGTTTTTCCACCAAAAGAAACATTTTAAACGCGACAGCAGCGTGACAGGAGCTCACAGAAACATCTGGCGAATGGAAGGGGAGAAAAAAAAAAACAGCGATAGACCAGATAGCGGTGGCATGTAACAAGTAAGCATAAGCAAATGAATGTAACCCCCACCCATGAGTGCAATCTACACTTTGCCCTCACTGTGCTATTGAGCTACGTACAAAAGAGGCATTCACTCTCACACTCACACACAGCCTCCAAAGAAGACCATACACTAATGCTGTGGGGCATATGTGCTTTCACTCGCATCATGTACAATGCCTTCTCCATGGCCTTGGCAGTGAGACGCCACAGGCAGTGATCCTTCTATAATCTAAGCTTTAAAAAAAAAAAAAAAAAAAAAAATCCAGTGACCTTGTGTAGGTAAAGTGGAAGAGAAACTGATGTAAATTTTGTGAGCCTAAAGGGAGTTAAAGAGAAACAAAGCACTCCTATTGTACATCTCTGGTGTGCGCAGAGAGAGACGGAGCTGTTCCCTGTAATTTTTACATCTATCTAAAAAGAGGAAAAAGAGGGACAGGGGCCGAGGCAAGTTGGGGACAGCAGCAAGCTCCCGGGGGCCACAAGAGATGCCAGATGCCAAGTGGATTGCAGGGCAGCGGCAGGGGAATGTGGATGACGGCCAGGAGATCATAGGTCAGCTGGTTTTTGTGCTGACGGCCAGTCGGCGCGCGGCCGACACAGTGCCACTCTGCGGACGGCAGTCTGAGACACCGGGCAGGCGCGTTCAGCGTCGAACATTACAAATACAGGCCGAAATATTCATCATCACGGAGGCCACTTAATGAGCTAATGTGAAAAGCCTGAGCGATATCACACCGGGCGGCTAAATATTTCTCCACGATAACACGAATGACCTTCAACGTATGACTCAGTCCAACACAGAGTGTGAAAACTGACAGGGCTGGACTGGGTGGGGGAATTAAACGGCACCTTAACAATACTTGTAAGGGGACTTGATATTCAGCCCCCCCCATCCCTCCCTCTTTGTTTAAGAGGACTGTGAATATTCTTTGAAAGCAGCAGTGAAAGAAGGTGTTTTGTTTGGCACCTGTAGAGGTGTGTTTCCTAGGGAGCACACTGCCTCATTAAATACTGGTCCCAGAATGCACCTCCAGATACCCTCCCCCTCAATCTTCTCTGTTACCACCCGCCCCCCCTCCCCATCCCTTGTCTCCTCCCTATTAGTCTCACAGAGGTGTCAGTTTTCAGTCTCCACCTGACACACTGGCAGCAGTTTGGAGGTTTGGAGGGAGAAATGTAAGATAAGAGCAAAGCTAAAAAGAATTTTAAAAAGAGAATACACATGACGAGGAAAAAACGCTGAGAAGTGGACAGAGTGGTGGTGACGCATGAGAGGAGATGAATCTGCAAGCACACCGACTACCCCCCCTGCTATCAAAACAATGTTTCTGGCCTCAGTGACCCCCTCTGGCCCTCACAGCATCTGCTGACCACAGCTATACACTCACACATACAGACGCAGCAGTAAGTCTGAACCGGCACATCATCACAACACGCAATGCTCCGGCACTGTTCAGAATCCTGCTACCGACCTCGTCCTCACACCATATGTTGTCAAGGGGTTTGGAGGGGTGGGGGGTGGGGAGGAGGCTGAGAGAAAAGCCACTTGTATGCTCTGCTTCTTAGGGAGGCCTGCTCCTGTCACCCTCCGTACAGAGGAAACTCAGAGGCAGACGGACAGGTGCTCCGTGCGCCTCTCCATGTCTCTGGGGTGGTGGTCATGGGAGATTAAGGGGGTGTAAAAGGCTGTAATACGAGCCAGCACCTGTCAGACACATGCCTCAAAGCAGCACTGCGCCCCACATTTCAAGCCCTCAAGGTTTTTCCTGCCATCCACCCTTTCTATGGTAGCCTGTAAGGGTGGGGGAACTTTTCGGCGTGCTCTGGGGGACACGATGGGACAAGTCCACAGCGGAGCCAGTGAGCCAGTGAGGGAGTTGATGCACACTTGCTGTGCCTTTTTTGGATTGGTCAACCTCAAAAAGCAGCAAAAGTTTCTTATTTTGTCCTCGTCCCTGTGGACTGTCATGGGATTTCCATGCAGCACTAATATACTCTTAGGTCACACACTACATGGACAGAAACTACTGATCATTTCACTACATGGTCATTTGCCCTCATGATTTTATCATTTAGCTTATAGAGTGGTCAAAATTAGTTTAAAACTGATGAACGTGTTGTCAAAACAGCTGTTAACTGATAAACCAACCATTTGTTTCAGCACTTGCCACGTCTTAAAATAGGAAATGTTGCGGTTTGTATTTTGATAAAGACTGTGTTAATCTTCCACAGAGATCTGAGGTTTTGTGTGTGAAATATGAATGGTGGGGAAGGATGAACTGTGAGAGCCATGGGGGGTGAGGAGAGCCATTACTGCAGCGATACGCTCATTGGCTGCTCAGCAGAGCATGGCTCCTAGACGCTAGCTGGGCTGTTTCTACAACACAGCCGATTCTAGGAAGCCCTCTTAGTGACAGAGCCCCCCCTCGGTCAGGTACGCGAGTCAAGAGGCTCCTGACAGAAGTCAACAAGTGAGTCACACATTCGCTTCTGGAATGCTCTTCTATTACCACAGATATGTGAAACGTCTCCCAGCCCCACAAAACTCAAATATGCTAATGGACTACTTCTGGAGTTGCATGTGGACACAGAAACTGACATGTACTTTCTAGGGGCCCTGTTTGTCAAAGAAATAGTAGCCTTGCGGCATCCCACAGAGTGTAATACAAGAGAATACAACAAGCGCCCACTCCCGCTCACTTACCCATACTGCCTCTGGATGAGTGCTGGATGAATGGGCTGCACTCCGATGGATATGCCTGGAAGATAGGAGGCTGGCTGTCAGACATGCACATTTGCATTTACAGAGGAGGACCGGAGAACAATACACAGAGGACAGGGAGAGACAGAGGCAGTGCCTGTTTCAAAACTACCACGAGTGGAACAACAGTTTCAAATGCACAATAAGCAGCAAAACATGCATGTGTCTGGGCAACTGAATGTTATTTGGTATGTAAAGATAATCTGCTGCATGTGGGCACTGTGGAATGTTTTTATTTCTATCCCTCAGGGGACAGGACAGTATACCCAGCAAATTAAAAAGAGGAGGAGTCTCAGACTGTCCAAGCACACAAACAAACAACGACCTGACGAAGCGATGTTTGTGTTGTTGATACACCTGCAGCTCTGGTTTTAACACTGTTTTTATTGTGGAATGTTCTGTAATCCACAGATGTATGCAACTGATATTCATATCTTTTATTCCTAATTACTACTGGTTGATTATGGTGGAGACAATTTTTTTATGATTTCAAAAGGATTATTTAACCTTGAAGACATGTTTATATCTCACCTGTCTGTATGCTGCGGGGTTTGGCCCCCAGGTAGGCCAGGTTGACATTGGCCTTCCTGCCATCGATTATGGGGTTGGGATCCTTGCAGGCCCTCTCCGCTGCTCCTCGGTCTGTCATTGTCACCTGGTGACAGAGACAGACTCATCAACACAAGCAAACAAACAAAAAAAGGCAATTATCTCGTAGAACAAAGGTAGTAACATGACATTGCCAGCTGGTGACACATCAACTATTTCAGTAAGACAAATGCAAAAAAAACACTTGAAGTGTTTAAAAGAGGACTTAGTTTGTTGGTGTTATCGTGTAATCCCCCTACAGGCTTTCCACTGTTAAGATTCTCTAAAGAAGGAGCTACAAACAAAGCACAATGATAAGCTTTGAAACTGCCCACAGCAGCAGGAGCCAGCCGCTTGAGTGCCACTCAGGCACGGGCAGACCTGCTGAAATATGGATCTGGGAAGAGCAACAAGGAGCTTATCCAATTAGGGACAAAATATTAAGGAGATTGGTATTAGTCCACCCCTCCTCCCTCCCTCCTGGCATTACACGAGCCCTTCTGTTTTGATTGCCACATTCTGCCAACTCAGAGGGTTCAGTCACCTCGGTGTGTGGACCGAGCGCTGAATGTAGGCCACAGCTCGCATTGTTTAAGAGGACAGGTTTTTTTTTTTTAAAGGCAGTATGGCTCTTCATAGCGGAAGGATCCGGAACAAAGCCCACTACAGGGCCTGTGTTGTGAACACACAGGAAGGAACGAGGCTGTGTTTACACTGTGAAGAGCCTTGCTGTGGGGGGGTGGGGGGTGGGGGTTCTACTAATCTACCTCTGAAGTGTGTTTAGAAAAAAGGTGCGCCTCCCTCCTCTCCTGCTGCTGCCAAGCTACCTCTCTTGACTGGAAAGCTGAGAAAACTGAATTAGCAGGTCGCCTCATGCCGCACAAAAAGTGTGTCTCGTTGCGGGCAGCACCCTCAACAGCCCGAGCCTGTTCGACCTGAAACACCGGCTTCAACGTGCAGCCGTTTGATACCAGCTAGACTCACCGGCCTCCCTCAGAATTAGGTAGCTGATGTGTAAACACCAGGAGCAATTGTCTTACAATCCCGTCTTTAGAAGTAAACATACACACACAAAACAGTTTTCCATTCCTTCTTTGGTCTGACAGCACATTACTGCTGATGCGCCTCTCAGAGGTTCGGGTAAATATTTGCATTTCTTGGGCTGCTTCTGTTCTTTGTGTGAAAGAGACGATGGCTACCTTCATCTGCCTGGAACAGGACAAGTCACATATTAGTGGGGATTTAAATGAAGACATCACAAGGGTCCTTGGGATATTTTTTTAACCGCTACCCTGAACTTAAAGGCGACTCCGGCCAAGGATCAAGTCATGATTAATGTACCAGTTAGCAGCACTGCTCCCACCTCACACCAAGAGCAGCAGATGAATGCAGCAGGAGTTGGTGGTACTTTATGTCCTACGTACAGGCCCGTCCTCAGGCTCACAGGAGATGTTATCAAAAGGGGCAGTTAACATAGATGTGTAGAATAAGAGAGAGCATGTTTGTTAATGTAGGAATGTTTTTCTCTCTCTGTCTCTCTCTCTCTCTCCCTCTCTCTTTTTTTCTCCCTCAGCAGCCAAGATGTGATGCAAATCATGTGCTGCGGCCGACTGCTCCGGTCCTTGACAATGGAGGGCAGGGTGTGCAAGGTCAACCTCCCCGCTGCTCAAAAATAACCATATAAAGCAAAGAAGTGCAGGCCTGTCTCACACACTCGCATAAACATACACACACACTCCTCCAAAGCCATAAGCTGGGGTTGCTCAGGGGTGAGCAGGGGGGACTTCATTAGGGGGTTTAAAGGGGGGGGTGGACATCAGACATATGTTGAAATATAATCTTCTTAGTTACCCATCAACTTGTGTGATCCTTCATCCTCATTAAGCTAAAATAACCGCCACCCAAGCGAAAAAGAAAGAAACAAAGATGCTGTGCAATTATGCGTGTAATCTTCATGGAGGTGGGTGGAGGAGGTGGTGGATGGTTACCTTTGACATGCATCTGAATGGCTTGCATGCAGCAGATATCATTACTGTGGACATTTAGTCTTATGCATTCCCTTATGAAGAGAGAGGGGGGTGAACACACACACACACAGACACACACACACACACATAAAGGCGAGTACTGGTCAATAAACATGTGTGGATGACTCTCCGGGGGACTAAGTTGCGCGGCGGAGCTACAAGTGAGGAGGTGTTAGAAGTTGTACTCACAAAGCCGTATCCCCGGGACTTGCCGGTCTGCCTGTCTGTGATCACCACGGCCTCGTCGATGTCTCCGTACGCCTCGAAGTACTTTCTGAGGGAGGCGTCGTTGGTGTGGTACGGCAGCCCGCCCACGAAGATCTTGGTGAAGGTGGTGTCTTTCTGCAGCGGCGTGGGATGCATGACTTCCAGGGCTCCGTTCATGAACTGATGCAGGAGCATTGGTGAGCCGGACGGGAGACGCACTGGAGACTCACTGAAGCGCCCTCAACAACGTCCCAGCATGGGTGACACGCAGGTTCAGAGTCTCGCCGTGTGCTGCTGGAGACGTCCTTTTGTACAACAACTAGCTGTGCAATTCACGTTGCTGTTGGGGGACTCCTGTTCTTGTTCTTCCTTCTTCACCTCCTCTGGTCTCATCCACACCGGTTGCTTCTCTCAGCCGCGGTGAGCAAATGTGCCGGGAGCTTTTTATACTGCGAGGTTAAAGCCGCGCCCACTCGCGATGGTCGACCAATCCGCGGGCAGGCCAAGTGCCAACTTCGTCCAGCGGCTCCTCCCATTGGCCCGCCCCTCTCTCCCTCCCCCCCGCCGCTGCGCTGCACCTGCTTTTGTCCTTTAGCACACAAAGAAAAGCCCCAGTGTGAGGCAGAGAGCGGGCTCTGCCACATGGTGCATTGTGCTACTTTAATGAGGAAGTAATTGTCTCGGCTCCTGGCCTAAACAACCTTTTCCAGCATTAATAAGAAGTAGTTAAAAAGTCTACACATTTTACCCTGACTTCACTTTGATAAGCCATGTGACAGGGCACATAACTACAGCCTGAGCAGAGCATCAACACAAGTTATGTCATTCATAAAGTCGCACCTTAAAGTATGGCTGAAACAGGACAGTATAAATCAAACCACTTTAACTAAAAACACAAAACTCTAGTGCCTTTTGTGACTTTTAAAACAGTTTCCCATTAATCACTTAACAGGCCTGAGATGGATATATAATGGATGGATTATATAAAAGTTAGTGTGATTATTTCTACTGCCTTTTTGTCAACATTAAAGTTATCAAAGACAGTTGTGTCTGTCTGTCTGTGAAACGCACTGGTTAAAGTACAATATCAGAAATGTCACTAGGCCCACCACAACTTATTACCCTGTCATAAAAGCTAATGATTGCCACATTAAGACGAAAGTGTTGTACATTTTCTTAAGTCATCGTTATGCTTTCTTCATGCTGCTCACTATCACCTTTGTGGAAGAGCAGATCTAAGTCCAAAGCAACAGGTCAACCCAACAATGAAGGTTGTTTTTGTTTTTTTTTAATTACTTGACTGTTCATATAAATGACTCCTGGTGCTTTCAGGAGCCACTAAGTGAATTTTATTCGTGTTCATAACTGAAGTCAACCCTGTTTTAATTTAAGAGAAAGTTGGTGCTGGTTGACTGAGCAGTAGGGAAAGACGGTGGTCTGCATAGGTGGTACCAGTGTCACCCCGTGAAAGCCGAGAGGAGCCGGGGAACTGTGGCAGCAGCGTCTCTTCCCGCCCTCACAGTCTTGGAGCTCCACTGCTAAGTACCAAAGGTCAGCCTGACAGTGAGGTGACACTCTAATGACCTCAATAAATTCACACCTTCTTCTCTATGAACTGGTTCACTTTTCACACGTGGCCTTTGTAGCTGCCCATGCTCCCTCATTCATATCCTCTTGATAACCCCCCCCCACTCCCCTCATTTCCAGCTGTGTATCCCTGTCAAAAGGACTTAACCTGGATGAAGAACCCCACTGTCCTGCTTTGATCTCATCTGTCCCACTCGGCTCCCTGACCTTAGCGTCTGGACTCCACAGGTGACTACTGTAGTTCACGCACTCGAGGACAAAATGCTCCACCTGCTGGTTAAACTGGATTAAAACGAGCAGACAGAAGGGGTTGTGGTGATACAGATGTTGTCCAACGTTTATCATTTTGTGATGATCCCAAATGAATCCACATGATAAAGAGGTTTACAGCTGAAATATGAGATGGTGGTCTACGTCATGATCTTGCATGCACAGTACACTTCCGAGAATTCCCGACAAACATTTTATACAGCAAACACAACCGGTTGTTTAAGCTACTTACTCTAGTTGGAGTTGCAATAAACATGTTCAGATCTAATAGTATGCACTTAGTCATTTATTTTACATCCCAGTTTCATTAATGGAGCTAATTCACGGAGTAACAGCATGTCATAAAAGAATCAAACGTCTTTAGAAAGCTGGTAGAAAATGAAGAGCTGGACACAAAAAAAAATTGAAACATCAAGAAGAAGAACAAATAAAGCCCTCCCCTTCTATGATGACCTCTAAGACCAATTTTCACACAGCTGTCATCAACGGCAAGTTGGATAGGCCCCTCTGATTGGTCCATGCACGGTACACAGCCCCACGGCATTGGTCCAGGTGTTTGCCGAAAGGAAGGAGTCTGTCTCGAGCGTATACACACACTAAAGCAGCAGGTCTTCCGCATTTCCCCCACAAGAGATGCAACTTGGCACGACGAATCTAAAGACAGGAGGGAGCAGTCAGTCACAGGGAACATTTGTTTAAGTTTTTGTTTTTATTTCTAAAAGGGCTGTGGCCCTTTTTCTGCACAACAAACATCACATATATCACTCTTCAGCAGACACAAATCAATCTTTGCAGATGATTGTAAATTACTGTTTGCCTGTCTTAAATATTTTCTAAATCCTTTCATTCTTATCTTAATAATCTAATAAATAAGTCCTTGCATACACATCTGTGGCAGTAAAGTATCAATACTTAGAAGCTAAAATACTTTTTTAAAAAAAGGCTTCGTCCCTAAAATTCTGATTGCACAGGTGCAAAGGCAGCTTGTATACAATATTACCGCAGAAACCAAAAAAGCCTTCAAAATGACTTCACTCAGGTTAGTGCACTACACCATGTAAAATGGCTACTTCATCTGAACTGCATCTGTCATGACAACCCGCATCCATGCATGCCTGGTGCCCTAAACGACTCCAGTGCGAGTCATTAGGACACAGAGGAAGAGGGGTAGCCCCATCCGGTGACCTCGGTCTCCAGGCTCACACACAGTGGCTGCCCTTCTCTCACCATTTCTTGTTCCGAGGCTTCAGCTCCTCTGCGGCGTTCCTCAGGAAGATGTAGTTCTTTTTCTGCGGGTTGTAGTACTCATGGCCCTGAAAATTTCACAGCAAGAGGTGCATGTCAGCGGTTTGCAAACACTGTGGTGATGTACAAAAACCTGCCCATGCTGTCTGTAAAGATATTTTTTGTTTACACCTCCTACCTTTGACCAGTCATAACTTGACGCATATGCAAAGATGTTGCCATTTTGGTTGAAGCAGCAAGCCGTGATGGGCTGGTCAAGCTGCTCTGAGGTCTTCAACTTGGTGCGGGCGTCTTTGTCCCAGAAGCTGAAGCGGCCGTCTGAGCCCACAGTAGCCAAAGTGCCATGGACAGGGTGGAAGGAGATAGCATTCACCTGGTGGGACAAAATGGAAATTGGCAAGATGAGACCACCAAAACAAAGCGGGAAACTGTGATATTCAAATAAAATGTGCTAATGGAATATCCATTCAGTGCTTTTAATACATTTATTTCACAGCATCAGCACTGAACAACTTACAGCATAAATATCCTGTGGAGTGGTTGTGTTGGTTCCATTGGACCTATGGCACTTAAAGGTGAAGTTGTCTTTGGCTCTAACAAGAAGCAGGGAATACACTCATGTCACATTTGATTCCAGGCCTTCGACAGCCTGAGCAGTGTCTTTGAAATGATATGAAGAACTAAGAAATAATCAAACGTACTTGCTCTTCATTGGATTAGAGAAACACCTGTAGCAAAACGTCATAGTCAGAAATAAATTGTTTCAGACACTCACGGGTTTGGAGGGTTGATGTAGTGGATGGCCACTCGACCCTCAATGCTTCCCAGTGCAAAGCCTGTGGGTTTGTTCTGCTTGTCCTTGAATATGGCAACACAGCGGTGCTGCAGGGGCAGGGCAGAAAAGTACCAGTGAGCGACATGATGCATACTGAGAAATATGAATAGTGGGAAAGGACAGGGAAGAAATTGCTCATGTAGGAACAAAAATTCACCTGATGTTTGAGAGGAGAGTCTATTCTGCGAAACTCTGAGGGCTGGTTCTCCAGCTGGTACACTATCAGACCTCTCTCAGCTGTGGCAACAACAGCCATGGGATATACCTACATAAAACAGTCAATACGTTAAAAAGAAACCCCTCATGATCAGATACCATCTCAGCAAATATTAACATTCACTCATTCATCCACGTCATAAACCACTTACAACATCTGCACAGTAGCATCTCTCTGGCATCTGCAGAGACATCATGGGATTGGGAGAGCGAGTGTCCCAGAACTGAAGAGAAAAACAGAAAAGTTGTTTCAAAGTGCGATATTAAACAATGCAAAACTTGCTATCCCTCTCTAACAAGTTCTTTTTAAGACCATTATTGTTATATTTAGGCGCTGATGCAAATATATATCTAACAAGGCTAAATGGTGGCTGTAGCCAATTGATAAGATGCTGATTGGCCAGAGATTAAATTTACTTTACTAGAGAGCTGTTTTGGAAGTAAAATACCCGAGACAGGCCTTTGGCTGGGTTGAGACAGAGAAAAGCACTGTATGGAAAAAAAATGCAGTAGCCTGATTCAATTGAATGAAACAACTCTGCTGACACAGCAGTTATGCCAAAGGAAAAAAAAATGCAGGAAAGAAAAGATGGTGCAAATTTTGCCTCACTGCAACTCACTGTCATGTTCTGCAAAAGGCCAATTAAAGAGAAGTGTGCACACACTCCTGATAGATCATGTGTTAACATAGACCTGGCCACCGTGACAAATAATAATTGTTGCCATGAAAGCATTGCACAGTGTGCAGTGTTTGGGCGTATGATAAGCCCTGTAATTTGTACATCTATCACTCAAACTGGACTTTCCAAATAAAAAAAATATTTTCAAATGTTACTATAAATGCAAAAACTGACTATGTGGCTTTTCAAACAAAAAATATTGAAATGGCTCTTGTACCTTCAGTGTTTTGTCCCAGCTGCCGGTCATGACACAGCTGTAGTTTGGGGCTTTTATCCAGTGGATCGCTTTGATTGGACCGTCGTGCTGTGAAGAGAAATGAGGAAAAGTGTAAGGCAGCGCTGCTTCTTTCTTATAAGCACATACTTGATGAGGGAAGCTCTTGTCTAACCTGTGCGATCTGCATTGCTTGATTGCTGTTAAGATCCCACATTTTGGCAGTTTTGTCACAGGAGGCAGTGAAGACTTTACTCCCATCCTGGTTAAAGAGGATAGCACATCATAAATTATTCTGTGGCCCTGCAGTTAGCATCTATTACAGAGCTTAAATTACTGTGTAAGAGTAGACCTACATCGCTCCAGCATGCATCCAGCACTGGACCTGTGTGCATCTGTTGGGCTTTGGGGACAGTCTGTCCATTGTCCTGAACCTCCCAGCACCGGACCTGAGGTCAAAGAAAAGAACATGACTAAATTGTGTTTACATGTGTGAGCACAGTAAAAACTGATTTTCTAGGACAGAAGTAGTCCGTCATGGAAGATAAGCCAAATGAAGGTACCTTAACGGACTTTAACAATCCTTAGATCAAGAGATGCAAAGGTTAGTTACACTATTAAATTAATGGCTCATTATTTTAATAATCAAAAAATCCTTTTGAGTCATTTCTTTAAAAAGTGACTAACTTCTCTGAATACAGCTTCCCAGATGTAAATATTTTCTGGTTCTTCGGTCCTCTGTGACAGTTAACTTAATATCTTTGGGTTGTGGACAAAACATGACATTTGAGGACGTCACCCTTTAGAAGCAATGATCAACATTTTTCACCATTTTCTCACATTTTACAGACCAAAACAATAATAGATTAATCAAGAAAATGACTGACAGACAAACTGGTAATGAAAATAACTGTTGCAACCCTACTCAAACTCTATACCAAAATAATCCTCCAACCTTGGTTTCAAATCAACTTGATTCTGTACTCCATCATTATTATTATTATTCTTGTGATTTTTATTATGATTATCATTATTGTTATCAGTAGTAGTAGTAGAAGTGAAATCTCTCACATCGTTGGCCCAGGATCCTCCGATGAGGAAGTTTCCTGGCATGGTGGGGGGACTAAATGCCAGGCAGCTGATGCTGTCATCTGGAGGTGAAGTCACCTCAACATCCTGTGGGGAGCACAAACAACACGAAGACGTGAAGAAAAACAGGTGAGCAACAATAACAATGTATCAATGTCACGCCGGTTTACCTTCATGGGGTTGTGACTGTCTGTTGTTGTGTTTCCAAACACGCCGGTCCCTCCAGCCCCAAACCCGGTGTTTGCCCCAAATATACTCATGGTGCATTCACCTTGTTCCTGATGAACGCCTGACAGAGCAGATGAGACACTGTGTCAATTATATGAGAACAGACACCATTAATGTGACATATAATGAACATTACCTGATACAAACTGCATAATCAAACCAAAACTGGGATGCAAATAAGCAATCACTGTGTGTAAACTGGTAGTTGATGTCACAGTAATTTAACCAAACTTTAATCACAGCAATCATTTAGAAATCTCATTTTGAGACATATCAAATACCTAGAGTTAACAAGACCTACTTCACCGTAAAAACACCTGTTAAGACGAAGCTAACATGCTACCAGCTAGCTCCTAAAGACCAAATAACCTGTTAACGTGACAATATATGGTAGTTTATGATATCTACGATGTACAAAACACATCTGAATTCATGTGTGTCTATCATTATCTTCAATGTTCTAATAAATGTGACTAATGTGTGGCGATTCAACGCTAGCTAACATTAGCTCAGACACACCGGTCGCTGTTCACTTCGGAAACATTTTAAAACAACTCAATTTAAACTTCACACACTGAACAGCACCGAGTCATGACTGCAGGGACATACATACCCCAAGTGTGTTCCTCTACGAACTGACCCGACGCTGGAAACGTCTAAATAATTTGGCGCATCGGTGAAATGTGGCGCTTGATTTCCGATGTGTCGCAGTTTGGTGACGTAAAACGTGCAGTTTGGGGCGTGACCGCGAGGGGGCAGCACGTGACAGCAGAACACGCCGCTCAACGGAAAATAAATAGACATCTGTCTCTCTGTCTGACAGTCAGTCGGTCTGTCTATATTTTTTACGTAAACAAACTGAAAAACTGACATTGGTGAAATGCAACTAAGTACAGTAATTCAAGTAGTTCAGTAACCTACACGTTTGATATAGTTGTACTGGAAAAAAGCTTCTTTGAAAGTGACTTCACAGAAAAATAGAAAGTCATTCAAATAGTCTGTACAATCTGTACAGTTCTTTCATTTAAATGGCAGTCACATTGTTCATTCATTTATTTATCCATTGTATTTAAGTTATATAAGTATTTGCTGCCACCTTTTCTTTTTCTTATATTTTAAACTTACTTTGTTATGTTGTGTTCTGAAAATTGTATTAAAATGTTAAATGTAAATTTCTTGTATGTGCAAGCCTTCTTGGCAATAACTTTGATTCTGATTTAGACTTTTAAAATAAAATATATGACACTGATGATGTACATTTCAAAATCATAATCAAATATAATGTCACATGCCTGCAAAAAAGCCACTGCTTATTGCAAAAAGAAAAAAAATGAAAATATCATTATTGATGTGAAAGTTCAGATATGCTTTGTTTTGTATAAATGTCTATCCATCAACACCTGAAGGTGGAGATATGGCACCAAGCAGCATTACTCAGTTAGCCAGGTAAATTCTAAAGCAGCATTCACCAGCTTTATTTGTTTATGAACACAATGAAAAACTTTGATTAAAATGATTAAAACTATACTAAAACAAAGCATTTCCTGCCTTCACAGAGGACAGAATGAAAGAAAAAACTGGTCAATGGGGGTTTAATTATCTTGAAGAAGCAATGATAAGTACAAACCAAAAAAAAAGAAGAAAAAATGTTCCTTTGATTTTTATAGTTTCAGTAATTAACCACAAAATGTTTAAAATATAATTCAGCTACTTATATAACTGAAAATGTAAAGTAACTACCAGCTATGAATGTAATTAAACTTAGTATAATTACACTATGTTCTCATTAACAACTCCCAAACACTGCTGGTACTATTACTTGAGTATTTTCTTCTCACACCATGTTATATTTCTACTTAACTAAATTTAAGAGTTAAATGTTGTTCTCTACTCCACTACTTGTATTTGGATGTGTTATAGTTACTTTACACATTCAGCATTTTCTAAAAACTTTTTAAAATTTTGTTTTTATATTTAATGATTTCATTGGCTCAAATGTGAGTACTGACTCATATTTTCAGGAATTTGATGTTCGGGCTTTTGTACAGAACAATAATTTATTACAAAGATGTTACTTTGGGCTCTGACTAAATTTTTGATTGTATTTCTCACTATTTTTAAAAATTGGTTTGTTAAAAAAACAAAAGCTTGATTAATGGAATTATAACCAGATTATATCACAATGAAAATAATTATAGGTTGCAGTCCTGTACAAAATCTAGCTCCAACTCAGTGAAGAGAAAAAAATGAACACATTTTCATAACTGAATGAGTAATAATAACAATATCAGTATTTCCAATTGGTAGAATAATTATAGTAACCTACTTTGATAAATGTAGGGTTTAGATGAGGGCCACCTGTAGAGATAGCCTAAACACAACATTAAAATTAGAGTGATCAACAGATAAGAACAGGTATGTAGGATAAATATTTATCATAATGGTGCAAAAATATCAACTCTTCACAGTGTAACAGAGAACAAATCAGTATTTTGTTCTTATTCATCTGCTGTATTCAGTCAAACAGCATCATACACAGGATGGTTGTAGCTTCAGTTGGAAATAATTCATTGTCACTGGACTGAGCCAGTGTATGTTGAGCAAATGAACTGAAATTGGTACATAAATTAAATTTTGAGCGCTAGAAAATGTCTGAATGTGCAGCAGCAAAGCTCCACAACGATGCAGCTGCGACAAAAACCTGCTTGAGCTCTGCTGAGTGGGATGATGATGTGGCTGGACAGATTGTCACTTACAGGACCTGCTGACATACGTCCACTCTGCTGAAGAGTCCTTGAGCAAAACAGGTTTTTACAGCCATAAGTTGTTGCCATTATAGCAGCAGTGAGGTTTATAAATGTTTGTAGTGGATGGGGGGACGGTGGGGGGGGCTCTTGTCATTTACATGAGTTTCCACAGATGAGCCGTGTGAAGTGAGCTCTGGTGGGAAAAAACACATCTCAAGTGACTAGTGTGGGGTGCTCATGGAAATTTGGTTGTGTGGTTTTCGTTCATTTATGGGTTGTTCCGACGCCCCCCGCCCCCTATATACAAAGACAGAGGTTGAAAATAGAAACGGAAAAGCACATTAGTTAAAGGCCTGTTCAGTGTGTGGCTATATGACACATTAACCCCCTTCCTTGAGTTTTATGTGCTAATCCAGTCACCGTCCTCAAACCTGAGTAAAGCACATGTATAATGCATTCTTGCTTTGTCATTCACTGCCCACACTCGTCCCCAGTAACTCTCTGTGAAAGGAGTCTTTACGCATTGTTGTAGTAATTCATTGGGACCATTGGCATGTCCCTTCATGTGTCTGCACTGCTGCTGCAGATCACTCAAACCCATCAACAATTAGGGTGGGTCTGACTTTACTGTTTGAGTTCAAAGGTGTCTGCCTCGAAGAAGGGATTAGGGGGATCTTCTCTCTTTACCTTGATCACTTGGCAGTATTGGACTATCTTCATGTGATCAAAGTCTGAGACACAATCACAGTACATTTAATCAGTCCAGTTCTGTTAAGAGCAAAATAGATGGCCTTTAGAATAACTACACATGACCTTTGATGCAGAGGTCTGATGAACTACAGGCCACAGCAGAGCAAGCTGGCTGCAGGGCAACTGCTTGCAATAAGAAAACAAGGAGACCATTGGGGAGAAGATGTGCTAATCAGACATTAAGTCCACCTTCACCTTCGCCAAACAGTCGTGTCCAAACAAAGGACGCAGTGATGGGACACTTAAGTTTGAAAGGTCCACACCCACCCATCTTATTACCAAGACAGAGACGTGCACTTCACGACAAGAAGCTGATCTCTTCTCACCCTGCCTTTCTGTGACTCCCCCACCACACACTCTCCAGATCTCTCCAGACTTGGTCTGTCCCATTCTGAAGCCCTCCCGCCCCTCCCCTCACACGGGTGCCTCAATAAAACCCATTCCCAAGTTGCCATCAAGAGGAGCGCACAAGGACGGCGCGCAACTGCAGCTGGTGACTGACTGAACCCTTCAGATGAGAGAGGCAAGTGCGTTTCACCTCCAGTAGGTAGGATAGCTGCGTACATAAGGGTCAATCTGTCTTTACGCGTGATCGGAGCGCTGCGTAAAATTAGTCTAAAATGGTGACAAGCGCGCTGGCGACCACGGCCGCCCTCCTGTCGTGGGCTTTCTGCGCGCTGGCCACGCAGGTCGCCTTCTCCAACTTCTCCGCGGACAACGAGGTGCGCTCTAGCTTCATCCAGCGGCGGCTGCGGAGCCAGGAGCGCAGGGAGATGCAGCGGGAGATCCTCTCCATCCTCGGGCTGCCGCACCGCCCGCGGCCCCTCTTCCACGCCAAACAAAACGCCGCCCCGATGTTCATGCTGGACCTCTACAACACCATATCCACGGACGCGGAGCCGCACGGATACTCCTACTACAAGCCCGTTTTCCCGACCCAGGTCTCCCCCATGGTGACCCCGCAGGACAGCCGCTTCCTCGATGACGCAGACATGGTGATGAGCTTTGTCAATCTCGGTAAGTTTACAACGTGCCTTTACCATGACACAGAACATGTTGAGACATGCTGCACCTAACATGTGTTGATTACATTGGTAGACACACTGAGGGAACAGTGACTTAGAAACTTTATATCTTTTGATTGAATGACATTTTTAAGGACATAGTGTGTCTGTATTTGACATTCAGGGTACCCAAATCTACTCTTACATCACCAATATCCACTAAGTATCAACATTTTCATTTTCTGTGAAATGTTAAACCAATTTTTAGTTGCACTGTCCATATCAAAGAATATTCCATCATCTGATTTTGTTCAGAGGTTTAATCTTTGTCATCTGATTGTATGGAGTAGGAATCAAACTTTGAACTGTCCTGTGTGTTGTTGTTTTCTATAACCACTACAACACAGTGTGTTATTGAGAGCCAGCCGCTTCTGACATTGTGGCTTATGGGTCACTTTCCTTGCTTGAAATCAAGCATTTTGCATTCCCGAGCTGTAAATGTTATGACAACATGGCTGTATCCGATTTCCCCACAATCCCTTCAAAGCTGTGGGGGAGAGGCTTTAGCATTGCTTTGTTTCACATGACTAGGAATTGAACAGGCATTTCTGAACCCCAAGGGAGCGAGAGACAAGTTGGCTAAGATCAAGACTCAGACTGCATCTAAACACATGTTGTTGATGATCTCTGCTAGTGCAGGTGCTCGTGTGTGTGTGTGTACATCTGTGCAGTGCATTCCTGAGTTTATGCGTCTGTTTGTATGTTTGTTTGGAGGGCGTAAATCACAGGGGTCATCACAGGTGGGAGTTGGGGCTCACTCAGACATTATTGAATTTATAAAAGGCAAATCCTGCCTTTGTTTCCCTTGGAGATCCGGCGGCAGCTCTGATATCACTATGGTGAAGCAGCAGACGGTGCGGTGCCTGCGGCGCTTATCCGGATGTGGTTACATCCAAAACCAACCCCTCGTCTCCATCGTGCCCCTCTCTGAGGCCTCAGGTCTTAGGAGGAGGGTTATGGGTCAATGTGAAGAGATGAAGTTTGCTGATCTGAGATTCTTCTCAGGAGCAACCTCTGACCTTCCTTGTGTGTCTGCGCCACTGAGACTGAAGTGAAGCCTTTAAATGAAAAGCCATTTGGATTTTTTTTTTGCGATCAGCCCATAAGCTTGTAGTTAACACAAAACATTTGGAGGCTGTAAAAAGAATAGCAAACATAACATTTTATGTCCTCAGTCATGAACTTTTAACTGACAGTCTTTAGCTAATGAGATCTGGAAACGTCGTCTCTGAAAACTCAGAGCAGATTTATGTGGTTCCACATCTGAAGACTTTGATTGTAAAGAGGAAGGGGAGTGAGGAGGGAGGAAGGGGGGGGACAAAATGAGTGTGTATTATTTCACTCTCGAGCCCACCACGGCCTCCTGTGCTGATGATTGGCAGAGTTTTTAGCTCGGGCTCCCACATTGTGCTGGAGTGGTTCTATCTTGGTGGTCCTTGGATGATCGCTTCAAGACCAAACTGGATTAAGGCATTTCCCTTTCCAAAGACCACAGCTTCCAGTGTGAGGGAGAGCTGCTGCAGAGCCGCCCAGCCCCTTCTCTTGTGTCTCACCCGGTACGTCCTGCAGGTGGATGTGGCTTAGAATAGTATATACTGTTATTTTGGGTCAGTCAGCCTCTTTTGCTCAGTATCTTTAAGTGTAATTAATTACATCATAGGGAAAGGATTCCGAGAATTCAAAAGGGAACTACTGAAGCATTCACCCCCTCTTTTGACATTGCTTGATGGCTTGCGTAGTCATATCGTAGAGTCTACACACACATGCAGTATATCACATCGCTGCACACAGTCTGCATGTTTACTTGTGTTAGAGCGCCAAACCACAGGTCGTACTCCAGAGTCACCAGCGGGAAGCATCCGTCTCGCTGACATGCAACATTACACACAGCAGCAGCTATTTCACTGCACGTTTCCAGTTTCTTTTTGTTTATAAAGACATGGACTGAATGCAGTGCCGAGCCCTGGCCGACTTGTTTGTCGCTACTAAAGTCTGAGGGCGAACACGTGCGCTCAACATTTTTGCACTGAACACAACACACCTGCAGAGCACGGAGAAACTCCTCAAGGACCAGAAATGTCACGGCCTCTCATTAGAATAGAGAGAGTGAAAAATGCTCCCTGAACAGTCGGAGTAATGGCCATGTCGCCGAAGAACAGAAGGCGCATTGTGTTTTTGAGAACAAGCAGGAAGAAATGTTTTTGTCCCTACTAAGCTGATCTGTAGGAAGCATAAGGAGATCACACAGAGAATTTCTTTTGCTCCACCAGAAAATCTGATTAACTATCTCATTATTTATACATTCATAAGCAAAATAATTCCTTTCTTTTTTGTAGTCTGAAGCTTGACTTGTTATTGAATGGTCCGTCCCAGGATGAGAGCCTTTATTAAGTGAAAATTAAAATTTGACCTTGATTGATGCATCGAATAACGTAAATACATCTGAAATCTGAATCTGAAGAATTGTGATCCGTCTTTAAACCACCTTTACTGATTTATACCACCCCCTGCATACCATAAAATAGCGATAGGTTAATGATAGCTCAGTGACTGTGTGGCCCTGCAGTGTCAGGAGTAATCTGAAGTGTTGAAATGCCTCCCAGAGGGAAGTTTGCATATCTGAGGTCTGATCTCTGCAGCTAATGGTCCCTAACGTAAACACACCAAGTCCTTACAAGCAATTATTGCTTTCATAAAAACACCCCTCGTCCCCTTCCAGCATTTAATTGCGGTCAAACAAATGACTAGCAGGGTTCAGAATGCACCGCTCTTAACGACAAACGGCTTGTGTGTGTTTTTGTGTCGTTGCAAATGTTTTTAGAAGACCATGAGTCAGTCTGTGTGTGTGTCCTGAAAAAAAAAAAGGTTCTGTTTCTAGTGTTGGGTCGCTGTATGTGTGTGTTGGTTGTCTGTGCGCTGAAACAATAGTGGACCATCAGGAGGAAAAGCAGGGTGATGTCATGATGATGTCATGGTGTATGCCAGTGGGCAGGATGTGTTTAGGTGGCTAATCGCTGCTCTGCTCTGCACACCTTCACCAGAGACCTCCACTGCTCTTTCCAAGGACAAACACATTGACTAGTGCTGTAAAAACATGACGCTGGAAAGCCTCAGGAAGCTTTGGGGTCTCTCTGACCACCGGTTTGCTGGAAAGTCTGAGTGCTGGAGAGCTTCAGCCGGCTCAGGGTGGGTTGGAAACCCCACAGTGCCATCAGCAACGGCTGCTTTACTTCATCCACTGCAATCAGAATGAAAGCACTGGACGCTGATGCATGGCAAAAGGATCAGGGAGGTGTGGGTGGTGCAGACTCTGGTAGTTAAGTCTCATGAATTTGTGTGTCCCTCTCTATACTTTATGTGAGTGTGTTTATAAAAGCACACTGGCTGCTGTGGTTTTCCGGGCAGTGCCTTAACAGGCCTTTTCTTGTGGTCAGCACATGTGTGCAATTTAAACAGGGAGCCAAACTGAGCCGAGGAGTGCGTTTTTTTTCTCCCCCACATTGGCACGTATGGCAAACTTGACTTAGTGATGGTTAGATCAATCACTTCACTCATGGAAGCAGCCGTTTTCCTATTTCTGACACTGTGCTTCTGAGATGTGGGCAGAGCGACACAGTTCAGAGAATCGTTTGATTTTGCGACAGTTTTGACAGATACACAACCGCTGACTGGTTTACAGTCTGATTGTACTCACAGTGGTTTGCCTTTTCCTCAAATGTACAAACTTTCCCTTTGAGGGTCAAAAATATTTCTGTGTGTGTGTGTTAGTGGATGTAGACAACAATAAGTAATTCATCATAGTGTTGTTCTGCTTTGGTGGATTCTAAATGGAGTATTTTGATCAAGCACTTCAAAGCATCAATCAAATGTCTATTTGCACCTCATCACCTCTTTGGCTTTCTCTTTTTTTCTCTTCCTGACAGTTGATCAGGATCCGGATCTCCTGTACCAGCAGCAGAGGAGAGAATTTCGATTTGACCTTTCCCGCATTCCAGAGGGAGAGGCCGTCACAGCGGCAGAATTCAGGATCTATAAAGACTTTGTCCAGGAACGCTACGAGAACGAGACATTCAGAGTCAGTCTCTACCAGGTCCTGCAGGAGCATCCAAACAGGTATGGATGTTTTCTTTACAGCACTTCTCACGTGTTACAGGAATTTTACTTGCTGGTTAGTGCTTGGTTTTGCAGGTATTTTCATAAAAAGACACATTGCTACCTCACGTTGGTCCAAAAGCAAATGTCAGAAAATCCCCAAATAGATCAGGTTTAAATATTTGGAAACCATACAGATAAAAAAGTGCCAGTTCAACCAGCAGCAGTTCAGATGTTTCACTGGATAAGTGAAAACCTGCTGGTAGTACTAGAGGAAAAATCACTAATCTAATCACTAATCCCCAAATTAACTAGAGCTCATCCTGACGGGAACTAAAATGCAAGCCCAAAGTTACACAGCGATCCACTGAATAGTTGCTGAAATGTTTCAGTCTGCACCAAATTGATTGATGAAGCAACATCACCATCCCTGGAGCTACGCTTCTAGTGTAGCTAAAAATTCAGCACTGTGACTTTTCACTCCTTTCAATCCTTCAACACAGCAGCTGTCATAGGAACTGTTTCTTTAGTAGATATGTTCTAAGATATGCAGAAGAATATGTCAAATGTCAGTTTTAGAACTGTGAACGTGCCAGTGAATTTCCATCAACATCGTGTGTATTGGAGTAAAATTCTGATACATATGTATTTTAAATGATGTATTTTTTAATTTTATTGGAGTGAAGTTACCCATTAAAGAATTTTCAGATGATCTTCTACTGCATCACGGTAACTGGTTTAATTGGTATATATTATTATCCTCTTATGTTAGTGACATATTGTGGTTGAGTTCAAACACACACCTCATGCTACTGTGTGTTTTTCTGTGAAAACCGGTTGTTAGGCTACACAGATCTGTGTGCTCTGGTCTTGTCTGTCAACATTTTCCTCACAGGTTATTTCTGCTGATGTTCATGTCAGCAGTGAAGCTGTTTATACAGACATTAGTGTCAATTACAGAAGCACAGTGGTTCTCCCCAGGGCAAGTTTACTCTCACACAGTCAGGGCAGGACAGTTCCCCAGAGACCTGTATTCATAACACACATTTACAACCGCAAATAACCCTCAAGAAGTCAGCTTACTCTGTGTCTCTTACACAGGTGGTTAGTCCTCCGTGTTGGTGTGTGCTGGTATGTAGGTCTGTCAGTCTGTTGGTTTATATGTTATCGTCATGCTGTTTTCTCGTTTCATACCACATCTTATCAACATCTCGTGATCAACATGACACATAATCTGATTTAAAAATCCCATGGTGCAGGCGGAGGATTTAAGTTCTTTGTCGGTGACAGTGGGGCTGACGATGTGTTAAGGGCAACACCATTGTCATTCACAGACACTCAAAGCCCACACACACAGACGAGCAGGCGGCAGGATTAAAGAAAGGCGTCTGCCTGAGGGTCTGAAACACAATCTGTAAACACAAGTATTGTGTGTGAAACCTGCCCTTAAGACAATACAGGACAGTACTTACTTCTGGGATGTCAAGAAAGTGCTCCTTTGATAATGAATGAGAGTGGATACACGCCAGTGAGTGTCACCTGACGACGGACACTTAGCCCGGATTGTCTTTAATCTTGCTTTAGAATGATTTATTTCATGTCATCCTGGGGTGTCTGGGCACTATGTGGAGTAATATGAGTGTCTGATGAATCCACTATACCCCAAAAACAAACCAAGCTTTCATGTTTTTGGGGTGTAGTTTCACAGTGTATTTGGAAAGGTCAACATAATCTGACTTTAGTTACTGTTTGTATGTAGCTCCTTTGCAGCAACAGACTGCAACACTGCAGTCTTAATTATTGTTTTGCTTATGTTTCGCCTTCAGTCTGATCTTCAGCAAATGAAACACGTTCTCTGTTGGACTGAGTCGAGGTGTCTGACTTGGCTAATCAATAGCATTCCACAGTTTGGCTGTAAAAACTCTTGGTTGCCTTCAGTATATAATTTCCATTCTACATTGTCCTAAAATGAGTGGGAAAAGTAAAAAAAGGGAAACACTTACTGTACCTTTCTCCTGAGTTTTTTTCAACCTTCAACCACAATGTTGTAAATGACAACTTTAACCTTAAAGGCGTTTTTTTTTTTTTTTCATTTTAGATCCAGTGTGCTGATGTACTTTGACACAGCAATATAAAACACATTGTCCTGATTGCGCTGTGGCTATAAGAGGACCACACATGTAGTTTTGCATTTTTAGCCTGTTAAGCATTAAATTTATATAAGTTGCACGACAGCTTCCCGTATTCCTCAGCATACCATTTATTTTTAGATTGTTTTCATACACTCCAGACAGTCATTGCTTTCCTTGAATTTCAGGAATGAAAATCAATTTGCAGAAACTTAAAAACAAGACATGGGTAACAAATCACGGTGAACATTTCATCACCATAAACCTGTGTTTTCATTTTGTGCAAAGTAGCGACTGTTGAAAGCCTTTGATGGTACATCCAAGAAAAAGTTTGAATATTTCAGTCTAGGGCCAAATATACTCCACCAAGATTCTCTGCTGACACTCAGTGCTTTAGGGCTGGAAATGACCTTTAAATCAATGACATACTCTCCTCAGTGAAGTGGAGCTCTTGCTGCTGGACCAGCGGGAGGTGTGGGCTGCAGAGGACGGCTGGCTGATCTTTGACCTGACCGACACAAGTAACCTCTGGCTGGTCAATCCTGAGCAGAACCTCGGCCTGCACCTGGTCCTGGAGGACAGCCACGGTCAGTCACTGCCTCACATTAACTTAACACGAGCCCACAACAGCAACAACAGTGAGAATACAGTCTTTGTCTGGAGCAATGATTTAATGCCCTTTACAGTTTAAAGGACTGTTTCATACTGAGTAAATGAGCGTAGAGGGTTTTTGCAGAGTTCAGCTTATGATTGTGGTTGTTGTTGTCATTTCATAATGAACAAATGATTGTTTTATAGAGACTTAAATGTGTGTTGTAGTCATCTTAAGTGGTTGGTTGAGACTCTGATTGGTTTTGCCTCTCACTGTCGCCCTCTGTAGGCCAGAGGAGGAACCCCCAGCTGGCAGGTCTGGTGAAGAGTGGTGGACCTCAGGACAAGCAGCCCTTCATGGTTGCCTTCTTCAAAGCCAATGAGGTGCGCTTCCGTAGCGTTCGATCTGCCCATGGCCACAAAGGACGGCAGTCTAACCGCTCCAAGCCCCAGAGGACCGTCCAAGATGCACTGAAGGCAGTGGAGGCTGCAACAGGTGCCTCACCCATTCACATCTCACCATCATAGTCATGGTTTTAATGACTTTGAGCAAGTGCGCTTTAATACTTTTCTACATTTTGATACTTGTGTGTGTTGAAACGTGTGTTTTGAATTTCAGATAACCTTGGTATCTCTAAAGAGGGATGTAAAAAGCATGAGCTATATGTCAGCTTCAGAGATTTGGGATGGCAGGTATGATTCACAACTTTCATTTTATCTGATATTAATACATTTCCAAAATTTAATTCCAAAAGTGACAAGATCAACATTTGTCTTTTGTTTTACTCTTATCAGGACTGGATCATAGCACCTGAGGGTTATGCAGCGTACTACTGTGAGGGGGAATGTGCCTTCCCTCTCAACTCCTACATGAATGCCACCAACCACGCTATCGTGCAAACTCTGGTAAGTCCCAAACAGCCGCCGTCAACAGGCGCTTTCACTACAACCTCCACTTTCTGTGAGGGCTGATTCACGCTTCCTCTAACTGCAGGTGCACTTTATCAACCCGGAGACGGTGCCCAAGCCCTGCTGCGCCCCCACCCAGCTCCACGGCATCTCGGTGCTCTACTTTGACGACAGCTCCAACGTCATCCTCAAGAAGTACCGGAATATGGTGGTCAGAGCCTGCGGCTGTCATTGACCGCTTTCAACTCCTCCTGTGAACTTCACAAATCCTGAGGGACACTTAACAAAGGCGGAAGTGAAGGAACCAGAGACAAGAGATGGCTGACTTGCTGGTCTCCAGGGAGCTTCTGCCACAGAGCGAGCTTTAATCTGGTGGACTGTTTTTATGGCCAGCAGCTGAGCCTCCCACGCAGTATTAACCACTACCACAAACCAATTATGACTATTGGTCACAGAGAAAGGTTGAACAAAGGCGTTTCTTTTGTTTCCCTTTGAGTGTGACTGGAAAAAGAGCACTAAAATGACTCAGAGCAATGTGGAGTTACTTAAGAGACTCAAACAAAACACTCAGTTCTAGAAACAGAAAGTCAAACGTCACTGTTTTCCATAATGCGCAACATATATCTGAATTCTCTTGTGAGCAACAAGCATCAGCATATAAAATACTGCCTGGGTGGAAATGTGCATTTAGTAAGTGACTTCACAGCTCGTGAAACTTTAAATCTCCATCCTCCTGTTGAACTACTGCACCTTGTCTTTCGGAACAGCTGGATGAACTTGTGTCCTGATGAGAAGAAACAAAAAAATCTGTGTTCTCTGACAAATTTCACTGGTGTTGAAGTGGTTGTTCAGGAAGGCATTTGGAGTGGGTCAGGTATAAGACATCTGGCAGCTTGTGTGTGAGTGTGTGAGCTGCTGACGTAGAGGAGCTCAGTGAAGAATGACAGCCGAGACTGTTAATAACAGTGTGAGGGGCTGAGAGGCCTGTCTGAATTTCCTGGTGCAGACGTATATCACCAGGCCTGTGAAAGGCACACTGTCTGCAAGATGTCAGTGATTTATCCCTGTGAGACGGACATCAGGGTGTGCACCATCCAGCCCGACTGCAGCTGCCTCCTGCTGTCAGACTAGAGCTGCAGGTGGGCAAAGGGAAGCTGCAATTTTATTTTGTCAGATTAAAGCAGTTCAATAAAAGGACACTATCAAAGAAAGAACAGCTGTGTGTGTGTTTTTTTTTTATCTCATTTGGTCTCAATAATGTTCCTTACAGTGGCATTCAAAGCACTTTTCGGCTCATAAATGAATATTTTTGTGAGCCACTAAAGACTTGTGTGAAAAAAATACGCAGAGGATTTTGCACATGACATATTTATTCAACAGTGAGAAAACTGTTTCGCGAGTTAAAGACCCAATCTGTGCGCGCAGCTCCTCGTCTGGCTGAGGTGCAGTCCACATGGTCCGCGTTTCAATTTTGTGCCTTCATTGTTTGTCCAAATATGTACTATGTGCACTCATGAGGGAATCACACTGCAGTCCTGACATATGAAACTGTGCCACAGATTGTGCTTGTAAAGTACTTTGAACAGCACAAGCGTCTCATTCCTAACAATGGGGCAGACATTTTAAAAAGGTGCATCAGTACAAAAGCCAAGCAGCCATATACTGTAATAACCAGGCAAATAAAGGCATTCACACTGACATTCACAGAGAAGCTGAAAGCTTCCAACATAGCATATAACACAGCCCACACTGTTAAAGACACAGAATATATGTATCTGTCACCTTAAATAGAAAATAGAGGTAGAAGCGTAAAACTAAATCCTATTGTTACAATCAAAAGTGGTGCTGATTGTCAGTGTGACGATTCACTCAGATTTAATCAGAGCTGTTTCTTGCATTAAAAATATGCAGTCATTTGGAGTGAAATCTATCATCACTTGTGATCATAAAAGAAGTCTTACGCAATATCAGGCGGAAGAGAGATCAACTTTAAACGATATGATGAGCAGTGAAAGACCTGAGGGAGTATTTTTCTGTGCTTTTCAAGGAGCGTGGGCCGATTTTGTCAGAAGTGCTAGAAATAACATGAAACACTTTAAAACCCAAAACAATATGCTTTTGAACCTACAAGATCGTTCCCAAATTCACTGTCACTGAAGAAGCTCCCTGTGGCAACATAGATGTAGACTTTGGTTCTCCACTTTCTCACAAAAGTATATTAAATAGCCTGAGTTCTCCCACATGGATGAGATCTGAATTCTGTGTTACTGACTTGGATCAGGCGCACAAAAAAAACTGTTTCACTCTGACTCAACAAACATAGTCAAGCGTTTGATCCCTGCCTTACCTTGACAAATATTCTAATGTAGGTTTACCTCTGGGGGATCCTGAGAGTTAATCTTATCATCCCCTCTCTTTAGTTTTCACTCCTTAGATACAATTGAAAACGACAGTCAAGCACAGAAACATGATCCAGGAGGTAGAAAGACAGAAAATATAGGCTGAATACAACAGTGCTTTAAAGAGACTGACTTGCTTACTGTCCTTAAAACAGTGACCTTCCTCACTACATGCAGTTAGTACCCGGACCTCTCAACTCAGGGGCCGAATAGTGTCTCCTGCGAGCCCCCTCTGCCTCCTTCTTCTGCCCCCCTGCTGAAGGAACCTGGAGTTGCGGTACCTCGAGGGGCTCACCCCCTCCCTGTGACTTCCTGGGTGAGGTTTTTGGCTCCAGGGTGGCTGACGGTGAGAGCTGGGGGCCCGAGACAGGAGTGAGGGCCAGGCAGACGTCCCCCACATTGAGCTGGCGGCACTGCAGGCCACAGAGACGGGCAGTCCTCTGAGGGTTGCAAGAAGACCAGCCCCTCCCGCGCACAAAGAAGGGGTATTCCACGTATACATCCACCAACTCCTGTGGGAGGATGTTACAGACGTACAGGAAAATAAGGCAAAGAAATGCAGTAGACACACTTGTTCACTAGGGGGCGGATTTGTCCGGGTTTGAGAAGCTACTTCACAATTTTCTCAAGTGTTTTTTTATGTACTTGTACTTGTATTCGATGAGATTCAATAGAGCCCTCTATTGCTCAGCTTTTTGCACAGTTAACTGCGTTACAATAGTCCTGACTTAACTGAGTCAATATCACTAGATTTTTATTTTACCACATGCGAAACATTGCCACCCACAAATGAACAATGTAACATTAGACTGAGCTCTTGCCTTAGCAATTAAATAGCAATTGATTTTAAACTATAGCCTGTATGTTTCAAACTTCTTGTAATTATAAAACTTTTTAAATGACTATAATTTTCATTTTTACATAAACATGACAGATGTAATGCTGTCTGTCTTCTTGAAATACTTCGATCTGCTTGGGCTTATGTAACATATTTATTACTGCTAGCAAATTGTATGAAGAGACCAAAACAACAAGATAGCTGTTTTCTTTCAATGTTTGTTTCCCTCCTAGTGCTTTCATTTCTACTGAAGTCATAAAACTTCAGTTTTCCAACTCTAGATTTGAACAAACTTCACTCAAACAGAAGCAAATGGTGCATTTTCGTAGACTATTTTTAGCTGCAGATGAATGTAAATTTTGTGTGCTAGTATTTAATTGCACCCCTACAATGTTTGCAAACGTCACTTCTGTATTTTATTAGTTTTTTGGACAACAGTGAAGCCATGTGGCAGAGAGGACAATGCTAGAATACGTACGTAACAATTCTTTGTTAGTTTGTTTTTTTTCATTGTCAAAAACTACAAAATACCAGCCTTATCTGTTAACATACTGCAGTTAAAGCCTGACTAAAGACATTAATTCATTAAGAATTTGAGAGGATTTAACTATTTGTATCATGTATCTTTACCCCAACCTGGAGTGTTTAAAATTAAGACAGTATCAAGTGCAGAGATCTTGTATAACCCATGCTGTAATCTGAATACCGCACAAAGAATAATACTGTCGCAAGTGTGAATTGTGACTACCACAGCGTGACTGTCCTTCACCTGGGATTGCTGGTCGTGAAGCAAGATGAGAAGACGTGAGATGGAGGAGGCTGACGGGGAGATGCTCTGCACCGTGCAGCAGCTCAGGCGCAGGTCCGGACAGGCCAGCGACCCCAGCAGGAAGTCCTCCGTCTGCAGGTGTTCCACCCTCCTCAGCCGCCCGTCTCTGAGCTCGATCAGAGAGCCTGCCATGAAGTGAGGGATCAGCCACGGGAAACGGTTGGGAGAAGAAGAGGAGGAAGAGGCCTGCTCAGATGAGGTGAGCGCAGCAGACCTTGATGCATCCTCCTTCATGGAGGTGTAAGTGTTGCCTGAGTTGTCGTCAGGAAAAACTCTTAAGAAGGACTGTCCAGAAACAGGGGGTTTGGCAACTTTTGCAGACTTGTGGTCCTCGTGTGAAGAGTGAGGTAGGCATGTGCTCAACGATGGAGGATTTGCTTTTTCAACCCTGGGAAAATATTCAAACCTTCTGTCTCTTCTCCTCACATACGGGCCTTTATTCCTCCCATTGCTCTGCCTCTCTGTGTTTAAACTCTTGTCCCTTAATGTCTTGAGCTGCTCCCAGCCGTACCCTCCACCCACCCTTTGGAAACCCTCAGTGACCAGGGAGACAGGGCTAAATCTGGAGGGGTGATGCAGGTTGCCCGGGTGTAGTGCAGGGGTGCCAGGCAAGTGGCTGTGGTGCTGATAGTGGTGAGAAAAGTCCCATCCAGGGTGCAGAGGGTTGAACTCTCTCCACTCTGCCCAGCCGTGATGCTCCCTGAATGCAGATAGGACGTGAGGTTTGGCTCTGGTGGACGTGTGAGTCTGCATCCAGGGCTGGTATAGCGCAGGAACCCGTTTTGGTACAGGCTGGAAAGGGCCTGTGTGTTTTGTCTTAAACTCAGTGTGGCTCTTGTAAGGGTAGGGTGCCTTGAATGTCGCAGCATCACACTGCTGCTGCTGCTGCTGTGGCGGCGGCGGTGAGCTCGGCCTTTGGTCCCTTTTTTTGAGCGGGAGGCTCTCCCTGTCGGGGACTAGAGCCGGGTTTGGTATGAAGCTCATTGGCTCACGCTGCCTGTCACTCACACCGGCACTGCATGCCCTCCCGCAGAAGCTGAGGAGGTGTTGTGATCATGTGACACAGACTACAGTCTCTTGGCAAGCGTGGCAGATATTTGGGTCCAAGGTTGTCACGATCTGAAAAGTAGAAGACAGAAATATTGGTGCACTTTAAATCCTCTGAAAGAAGGCGTCAAACCGGAGAAAACCTTTTGATTCTCTATTTAGACTCTTTCTCTGTCTGTCACTTTCTCTCTATTTAAAATGTTCTTTTATAAATACAGAACTGCTCTCCTCCCATCTGAATGTGAGATCATTGCCTGTAAATATCGTCATGACATATCAACAATAATTTCTCCATCAACGTCAAATGATGGCTTTCCAGCCACCAATTGCTATATTAATGGGGTTTCGTTTGATGGACAGCTCGCTCCTTTGAAAAAAGAAGAAAGTTACTATGGTAACAAAGTACAGTGTGGTTGGTGAAGGAGTGAGCATAGTGAGGACAATGCAAAGTAAAAGGTTGGGGGTGGGTGTGAAGTTAGAGGTTAGATTTTTACCACAAGGTTGATACTATTATCATTTAATCAACTTTTCATGGTGACTCTCCACTAGAAACAAAAGAAAGTGTGTATATTCAGAGACTGAAGTAAGCACAAAGTATTGAACACACAGCCTGTATCTTTCTCGTGGGCCTGATGTGATCTCCAACACCTCAAGCTACTGAAACCCCACCATCCTCCTTATATGCACGCAAGAGTAGTGAGTCAGGAGGAAGGTGGTGGTGGTGGTGGTGAGGGGGGCTAAATATAAGCTCTTTGTGGCCACACACACACAAAACGGTTTCTAACCCCTTCAAAGACACCACAGTGTTTACGCAAAGTGATGTGAGGAGCTAAAGAGCAGTGCGGGACATTTACAGCCTGTCAATGCAAAGCTCATCTCAATGCTCTGCATTATGTCATCATCAGAGCTGAATGGACCTCTTTCACTCTGCCTGATAGGCATGTCTCTGCTACGATCATGTGTGTGTGTGTGTGTGTGTGTGCGTGCGTGGGATCAGACAACACTCTCACACTGACATTCCTGTTCCAGCACTGAGCATTACACCGTGAGACACATATAGATAGATGAGTGTTTGTCAGCTAATTGCCCACAATGTAAATGTAAATTCATTCAAATGTGCTCAGACGTGTGGGAGACTCACACACACACACACACACACACACACACACACTGACCCACAGCACAGGTGAGCATCAACTCATGACCCAAAATGGCCCATTGCTGCAGCACTATCCTTATGAGGCCATCAGTCCACTACAGGTCGCTAATCTACGGAAATGAAAAGTACACACAGCAGTGTTTGGAGTCACCGAGATGACGATAATGTAATCTGCGGGATTATTTGCATATCATCAGTGGCAATGTTGCACTTGATCAGCTTTTGGGGTTTCTATCTTTAGAGCTGGAGCATCCAAATGTGAGCTCTGGTGCTGAATCCCGCAGACCACAAAGACTTCCTCGAACACGCACGAGGAGTTAGACACAACGCACGCACACACACACGCGCGCGCGCACGCACAAGTGCAAAGAAGAAAAAATAAAGAGAGAGACTTGCCACACAGACGCGACATGCAGGGAAGCTTCAGGCTGGAGACTTACTTACATGCTCATCCATCCATCCATCCATCCATCCATCCGTCTGCATCAGTCCTCACACGGCGTGCCCCCCCATCCTCACCGCAGCCACCACACACACACACACACACTCACACACCTGTCTGGCTCGTGTCGTCCTCCCGAGCTGCAGGTGAGAAGGCAGAGCAGGATGATATGAGGAGAAGCATCCAGACAAGCTCAGCAGACTGTCTGTCAGACACACTCTCCTCCTTTTCTCCTCTCTCTCTCTCTCTCTCTCTCTCTCTCCCCTCCTACTCGCTTTTACATTTTACACTCCCACTCTACTTAGTCAGTCCTGTTAACCTTTCTCAGACAGATTTGATGTCTCTCCCTCACCCTCTCTTACTTTCTCTCTCTCTCTCCCATCTGAACTTGTTCACCCTGTGCTTGCTGCTGAGTAGCACTCTCAGCCTCTCGTCCATTTGTAATCACACTCCTCTTCCTCTCTCCATATTCCACCCTCTCCCTCGCTCCGTGGCTCTCTGTTGTTGGGTGTATAATTAGAAATGAGACTGCTGTGCAACTCCTCAGCTGATGGTAGGCGTATGACTGCCTGATGGCTCTGGCTCTGTGCCCGGTGTAGTGAGGGCGGGAAGCCGTTTTGCTTCAGACCAGCCTGGACGCTCAGCAGCAAGAAAACAGGAATTGCAAAACAGAAAAAAAAAATCTTGCTATCACATCTGCTATCTCACAGCAAGTGGCCCAACGCCGCTTCTTAACTCCTCCTGCTGTTTCTCACTTCCTGCTTTTCTCACCTCGGCTGGCTGCTGAGGGCTAATAATGCAGCATTGTGAATGACAGAGGACGCTCTGAAATGGCCAGTAATTGCTTTTGAGTAAAGGTGTGCAAAGGTCAGACTGAAGCACTTGGAGACAGCCCTTCACAGAGAGTTGAGGCCTTTCATGGTTTGTGCAGACCTCGACAAACACCACCCCCTCACCCACGCCCCGCCAGCCACCTGCATTGTTCCTGACTTTCTTCTTGCGTGCTTTCTTGCCTCCTGTTTCATCTCGCTTGACAACACGAGCAAGCAACACAAGAAAGAGGACTGCTTTTGCTCCGATAGCTGCCTCGGAAGCAGCAGCAGCAGCAGCAGCAGCTCAGCCCAGGTCTCAGCCATCGATTTTGCAGGGCCTCAGCAGGTGAACCCCCAGTCATGAGAATGCCCACGCAGAATTTAGTTTGAGGTTGGAGAGGATTTCTCACTTTGAGTCACATCATGTTTCCTCTGCCCACTCCTTCTCTCTCTTCTCTCTCTCTCTGCATCTGTCTCTCTGTTTTTCTCTCCGTCTTTTTTGTCCTCTGATGCACTCACACACATACACACACTCTCGCAGATGCTGGAGAAAGTTCACACCGTGGCAAGACGCTGCATGGCGGTCTGTCACAACTAGCGCATTCAGTCTCAACCACCACAACCACTGACATTTACAAAGAGAGTTTTTATTGATAGAAATCGCCAGTCACTCCCACAGCTTCCCAACTGCTACATTACAGGCTTCATCTGAAGTTTCACTTTTCAGCCTGGCACATATGCCAAGTGTGAGTTTCAGTGGTGAAAGTTTCCATGCACTTGCAGATGTCAGCACATTAAGATTTTTTATTAAATTGTCGTCTTATGGATTTAGCTCCTGTGTGAAGCACCATGTTTTTGTTGTTTTTGTTATCAAATAAACCTGGCTTAAATTATATTAAGGTCATTTCAACGTTATGTGGATAAACAACAAGTCAGCTTGCTCTGTGCTTATTCTCACCAACAGATGCTTGCAATGAGTCACACCAACAACTTTTCCTGTGTGCAGCTGAAACGAGACGCCGTTTAAAAGCCTCTCTAAAATGCAGATGCAGATTATGTGTCTGTTTTGGAAAAAAAAAAGTGATGATGTAATGCTGCTTTGTAAAGCCTCTGCATGCATATATTGTGTAATCAGCAAGTCCAGCTTAGAGGAACTGGAGATGGCGTCTGTTGTCCACTAGATGGTGTTCTGAACATACTGACTATCAAGCACGTTGGGCTCCTTGCTTCCTCACTCTTATGGCCATAGATGCAATCCTCTTCTTCTCATTTCTTTAGAAATTGTGGTTTGAAGACTTTTGAGTGAAGGTTTCAAAAACCAAATTTGACTTTTGTTTTGTTTTTTGGTTGACTTCAGTATTTAATGTCTTTGTTGAAGTGTCAGTGACAGGAAACAAGGAAAAGAGATAGATGAGGAATGACTAGACTGGAACAGAGGATGATTTGGTAAAGGGGTCAGCACCATAAACCTCCGGGTCACCAGATGACCCATACATCAAACCAGTGATCAGTAATATAGCAAGAAGGAAGGTCAATTTCAACACTGTTATGAAAACAAAACAGTGACATTGGACTAAACTAACAAATTGAATTTAATTTTTCTCTTTAATAAATAAATGAATTAATTAACTTTCTAAGGTGACACCTGTAAACGCCTTGGTTGTTCAATAAAGATCAGAAACTAAAATATATCATTAATAATGATACAAAGCAGTGGGATGATGCAGATTCTCACTGGATCAGAGGTTAGGTATTTTTGTAGAAAAAAATTACTTCAACAGGTAAACAAGACAGTTGCCAAAACATTTTTTTGTCAAATGACTGCCAATAATGGATTTAGCTCCAGTGTGAAGTGAATAGATCTTCCTTCACATGTTTTCTGTAAGTTCCATACAAAAAAACTACAAAGTGTGAAAATTTGGGCTGGAAATCTAACTTGAGAGTCATTTTCACAACTAGTACCGCTATGTTGTATCCAAATTCAATAGGAGATAATATGAATCACTCATTTAGACTTTATCATTCTGAGAGGAACAAATTGTTCTTTCTAAAGAGGAAGAATTAACAATAATGCTTCAGTGACATTCCAGTCCAACATTTATGAAAAATAACAATCCAATAATAGAAGAGAGGGTTGTTGTCTCTTAATATAACATTTGTTACTTGACCCTGAAGGTGACACGGAGAGGGTTTAAATCTGCAACAAAAAAAGGGAGACAGGGAACAAGAGAGGAAGGGAGGGAGGGGTGTGTGTGTGAGAAGACAAAAATAACAAAGGCATGTGTCTGTCTCTCCTTGGTATTTTCCACTCTGTTACATAAAATCCCTCTTCTCAATCCCTTCCTCGGTCTCCCTGAGCTCCTCCCACCTCTCTGTCATTGGTCAGCTGGTCGGCTCCACGAAGCCGCAAACTTGTTCTCCCCTCATCCAAGTGGCTCAGAGTCCACTGAAAGGAAGGAGGCGAGGAGGGAGAGTGGCAGTGTGGCAGTCAGCATCAGTCGCTTTGGAGCGCTTCCAGTGAGCAGAGGCGGTGGGAGATGATCTGCAGCCTCTCTGCTGAACTCTCACAGGGCTGACACGCTCATCATCCCTGACTGATCTTCTCTGTGTGATACGACTCTCCAGCAACATGAGCTCCTCATCAGCCAACCTCCACAACAAACGCCTACCCTGTGAGTAATTTTGATAACTTTTGAACCCTTCACAGTATCTCATATTTCAGATCAAGTGGATATTTTGAGATTCAGCCATGAGAGTCTTTCATTAACGCAGCTTTTAACTTTCAGATGTGGAGCAGGGCATTAAACGAATCTCCATATTTGGCAGTCAGAAGCACAGCATGTGCACATTGAACACTTAAGCCAAAAGAACAGAAACTGTAGTTCTACTTCACCCTATAACATGTCAGGAATCCTTCTATATATTCAGTGTCTGTGTTTTCTTTATTTGTGGTTGACACTGGATTTATTCTGTGCTCCATTACTATAAGGATAAGCTGTGAGTAGTGTGTGTAAGATATAATGGAGAAGCTGGTGTGTTAAATAGCTGCCGTTGTGTTAATGTTCCCCAAAGTGACTGGTCCAAGTGCAGTGCCAGCTAGAAATCAGACAGGAATGTTGAATCATCACCCTGAGTAATGTTCACTAATTCCAAGTGAATAGGTCACACTCTCTTTGCACAGGACCAGCGACGCATTCCCACACACATGAACACACACAGGCACACACACACACACACATACACACACACTGATTCAGCCTTGGATTGGGGCCACCGCACAGCTCCCGACAAAGATCTCTTATTTCTAATGGGATTGTGGCTGCAGATCTCGTCAGAGTCGGCTGACTGCGGCCCGTTCCACAGACACACCAACCCAGATAGGACATGCAGACCTGGAATCGAATCAGTCCCAGTGAGATCAGTTTGTGATTTCACGAGGCTAAAAAGGATCAGGGCCGTGACTCTAGAGAAGACGTCTCCCATCTGTCGCTCTGCCCACGACCTCAGTGCCTCCACGGTCCGCTCTGGTGCGTTGTGATTAATGTGGGAATGTGCCAGTGAGAGCCGCACGTCGGTGTGCTGCGGAGTGACGGCATGAGCAGCTGCTGGGAGCGTGTAACAGACAGCAGGGTATTGGGTGTAGAAGGAATTACTTTTATTCTCCACGTATTCTTAGCTCAGTCTCCTTGGACATGACCCAGATAGCACTGAGGAGCAGATTATGCTTAATGAGCAAATGGTAGGGGTAAAAATCCATATCATGTTCTGTCTGTATCTTTAATTGATCGCACTCAGAGGAATACATGCTGTATATATCTCTGCTACGCTCTGCTGTTATCTATGCCATTAGAGCTTAATGCCTTAACTAGAGGGGAGACTAATTGGACCAAAGTGAACATGCTTAATTCTTCTGAATTGACACTTTGACAGCTGAATTTAGATACTCCTCATTCTGCTGATTTGTTTCTCTTGAACTCCTTGTGCATTTTTGCTACCACTGAAAACAACAATGTCTTGAAGCTGCAAACACAAACACTGATATAATATCACCACATACACCACCTGATGAAGTCCAGCATTCAGACCTTTACCTCTTTTTTGGTCTCCACCAACTCTTGAGTAAAATAGTTGTCTCTTTAGCTGCTACATGCTCCACTATGTTCACCCGGAAGTCAGTTAGATGCTGCGTGGGAGCTGAAGACAAAACCCTGGGAATGGTAAAACTGAACGGAAATAGGAAACAGAAAAAAAAGCAAGAGCTTAAAGATCATTAAATGATCTGTAGAGCTGAGGGAAACTAATAAATTAAACTCATAAAATACATGAAAAAGAGAGCAGTTTATTCTCCAACCAAAATGTTACTCCAGGCAGCGTGGAGCTTTGAAGTTGCAGTTACACCTCCATATTGGGAAATGAATGTAATAGAGCAATGGCCTGCTGGCAGACCTCTGGACCACTGTTCACATTCTACAATGTCTTCAACATTTTCATCAGTTTAGTGATAAGCATGGATAAAATTGGTGCAGCAGGTTTTTTTACGGTGACTTAGATAACAAGAACTAAATCAGCATATTTCTTTGATCACAGTGAACCTACTTGCAACTACTTTCGCAGCTTCTTTGCTTACTTAAAGTGAAACTGGCAGGACAGAAATGTCAGCCAATGTGTATTTTATTTCAAACTGAGTACTAAAACAAAGTAGCAAGTTAAACAGTTAAAGTAATAAATGAAATGTTAATGTAACTTTATGCTGTTGGTGTTGATATTTATATGCTTCTGACTGTAGGGGGGCTAGTAACTTCAGTATTTGTAAAATTTGGCTCCAGCCCTGCACCCACAAACTTTCACCCAATGCTCAGAGTCACTGTTATTTGAGACCAGAATGTCTTGAGTTATTCAAGTGTGGATTATACTACATAACTGTTACATCAGATACGTGACTGATGGAAATTGGGACAGGCAGATTAACATGCTAACAGAAATGTTCAACTTGGGTTTAATATAAAGAGAAAAATACTGATGTTTGATCTCTTGTGTTAAAGCAACAGACATTAGCTATAATTTGAAGTTCAGTCCCAGAGTTAATACTGTGTCATGCTCTTTCGGACACAGCTGGAAAACTTACAGGATCACAGCTTATCAATGTGAGCAAAGCTCACGTGGTGCAAACACACAGCTTTAACTCTGCTAACTTCATTATATGTGCGAGTTTGTGTGTGATTATACTAAACAGCTTTGCATGCATGGCTGAATAAGGTTTCCGTCAATTCAACAGTCTAAGCTGTGCAGCCCCGGGGACACAGATCAGCTCCCTTCATTAGATCCCTAACAAATCCATCTACTCACTGCTCAGGTGAATCCTCCAGCTCAAGACTGAGCTAACACCTCCAGGCAACAACTGAGTGTGTTCAGGGCCCTACGCAAATAAACAAGAGCAATTTATCTTGTGAACTCTCTTCCAAACATGTAAACATTAGAGCACAAATTCACACCTGTTTGGTCAGCAAATGACATTAAGTTTGTTTTATGTGGCGCTGACACTGCTTGAAGGAAGAGGTTAGGGTCTATCTATCTATCTATCTATCTATCTATCTATCTATCTATCTATCTATCTATCTATCTATCTATCTATCTATCT
>JBAJHX010000096.1:21678193-21689627 GCA_037176925.1 Amniataba percoides
CACACACACACACACACACACACACACACACACACACACACACACACACACACACACACACACACACACACCTGTCAGGTGAAACCTGTCAGGATTATTTTTGTGTGTGGGTGTGTAAAACAGAGAGGGCAGGGTCTCGTCTTCTTTTGCTCAGAAAAGCCTCAGTCATAGCTGGATCTCCTGAACGAACATCATGCTTTGCTTCTTCCTCCTGGTACGTAGCACCACTGACTTCTAATCTTACTAAAAAAAATTATTTAATTGAGCTGATTAAATGTTTGACTTTAGGTCAATGTCAATTTATGTTTCAATTCAGCAAATAAACATTTATTTTATATTTGAGAATGAAAGTGTGAAATTACATAATACATTTGGATGTATTTGTTTTATATTTCTTATTCTTAATCATCTACTTCCTTTTCACTTAATATATTTTTTCGGCATGCTACTGGGTGTTACGATAATAGATAGTTGATGTTTCTGTGTGTGTCTATGTCCTGCCACAGAGGTGTTTCAATAAGCATCTTCTGGTGCAAAAATGATCACTTTAATGCATAAACAAAATATATTGAAACTATTCTGTGTAGTCAAACAAATTACGTAAAGTACATTATCTCACTTTGATGCTGTCATTTCTGTGGAAATGCCTGTATATACACAGGAACTGGTTCTCCAACTATGCCGCACAATGAATCTCAAGCGAATTAGTTTCCAACTGCCCTTGTGACCTAAATGCCTCAAACAGGCATTCCTACTTTGCATAGTATGCCTCTTATCAAAAAAACCTGTCCTTGAGGGCTGGCTGTTCGTCTTTCAGGTTTATTATTTGTCAAGCTCAACATGCTCAGAGCTGCTGAGACGTCACAGAAGATCTTGGATCATTAGCTCCTTCACAATTGAAGAGGGGCATCCAGGGCCCTTCCCCTACGTGCTGGGAAAGGTGAGAAAGGGAGAAATTTGACTTGGAAAGGCTATGTGTTAATTTTCAAACACTAATACCAAATTTCAACAACCTATTACATAATAAATGCAGTTACTAAACATTATCATTTGGATGCAAACCTTTTCAGGCAGCCAATTTTTTAGTTGTCTGTATCTCTTTGCCATGAGCTTTAATTCTACACTTTCAAATGTAGCTAATAACTAATGCAAGTCTCAGGCTCCCCAAAGCCGACTGTAATGAGTTTGGTGTTGTGTTGTAGGTAGATATCAATCGGGACTATAGAACATACTTCGATCTCATTGGTGAGGGAGTGGACAAGGAGCCAAAGGGAGTCCTCTCCATTCATAAAGAGACCGGCACTATATCTGTCTACAGGGCTGTAGACTACGAGCAGCACACGTTGCTAAAGGTTGGACTCAATTCATATTTCATACAAACATCTTTTACATACATTGTCCTTCAAAAGTATTGCAACTGTGAGGTCAATTCCTGTATTTTTGCTGTAGGCACAAAACATTTGAGTTTGACATTAAAAGATGAATATGACACAGGAGATCAACATTTCAGATTTTATTTCCAGGTATTTACATCTGGATCTGATACACAACTTAGAAAATGACATTAATTGTAACAGAAATCCAAATCTTGAACCAGAATGATTGGGAGATCTGTCATCATGCACCAAGGTAATGGCACAAAACACACTGCCAAAACAACAAAGGAGTTCATCAGGGATAAGAGGTGGAAGGCGGGTGGGTCACGGCCCCAATGCAGTTACTGCAAGCAAATCCAATATTAAGTCTTATTCACTTTAATGTATTTCAAGATTATCTGTTCCAATACTTTTGCACACCTAAAAATGTGTTTTTCCATTACAAATAAAGCCATCTTCTATATTGTGCATCAGATCTAGATGTAAATACCTGGAAATAAAAGCTGGAATCTGATTTTTTTTTTGTCTCATATTCATCTTTTGATGTCAAACCGAAATGTTTTCAGTCTGCAGCAAAAATACAGGAATTGGCCTCCAATACTTTTTTCCAATACTTTTGGAGGACACACACACACACACACACACACACACACATATATAGGATCTTTCCACAGATGGGGACTTTGTCTTGCACCACTTACACTTGAATCTCATTTGGAGGTCATCTTTTTTTTTTTCTATAGCAACCAAAAACAGACATAAACACACTTCTGGACACGTGAGAGCTGGTAGTTTATGAATAACTTTGAGTCATATCTTTGAATCCATAGCTGAATTTTGAGGCCAGAAAATCAGATTCATCAATTGACACTAAATTAGGAGTGGAGATCTCCATACTGGACATCAATGACAACCCACCGCTCTTTCCGAGGGATCTGTATGAAATCAGCATTGACGAGGGTGACACACAAGGTAAAGAATATGACAATTATACATTTTTGTAACCTATATCAAATTTCAAGTATTATTATTTGTTTGTTTTTGAACAGCCTAAAGGGTTTGTCATTTCCCAACAGGCTCCCATCTCCTGACAGTTGTGGCCTGTGACAAAGACCAGCAGGGGACACCAAACTCAACATTCCACTACGAAATCAAGTCTGTGTCTCCAAACCCTCCAGACACTGAATTTTTCATTGATGAGTATGGAAAAATCTCATTCAAAGGATGTTTGGATCATGAGGCAAGAGTCTCCTTGGTTAACATGTCAGAATCACATAGCTTGGACAGCATTTAGTAAACTGTAGTGACATTTCCTGTCCTTCTTGTTCTTCACCGGATTAGTGACTGTAATATGTTACACATGAGCATGCATGCAAGTATGTAGAGCATGATTGCTATGAGCACTGGAGAATTTAATTAAGTTTAATTAATTTGTTAAATTAATTAGTAATTCAAGTGATACATGGTGTGTAAAATGATAAAGCTTCTTTATAGGAAATTCGGTAGATACATTTGTTAATAAAAAAAAATTTGCTCATATTCAGGTGGCAAAAATGTTTAAAGTGTTGGTGGAGGCCAAGGACCATGGTGAGAAAGTCAGTCTGTCCAGTTCAACCACTGTTGTCATGCATGTCCGGGACGGCAACAACCACCTGCCAAACATCAGCGGGCAAACAGTAGGCAGTTGCAGTGACTTTTGCAGACCACACAGTTATTTATCCTTTAACACACGTGCAGTGTTATCTTGAATCTGTAATTCTGATGATTCACACAATAGGGCTCTGGTAAAGTAAAAGAAGATGAGATCGGGGTTTCTCCACTGCGGCTGCATGTGACAGACAAAGACAGCCCGAACAGTCCGGCGTGGAGAGCCAGATACACCATACAGGGTGACGAGGGGCAGCACTTTAAGATAGAAACAGACCCTGAGACCAATGATGGAGTCCTGACTGTTGTAAAAGTAAGTGCTGTTTGGAAACATGTTTTACATTACAGTGAGTGTGACATGTAATTACTACACGCACGTTCGTCCCAGCATGTCTGCTCACACTGAACTTAAAATGTTTAAATTTGTGCTTTGATTATGAAAATCTTTTATGTACAAAACACGATGATAAATCAGCTATTTAACATAGATACTGTATGATTTCAGCCTCTAAACTTTGAGGAGGGATCACATAGGGAGCTGTCCATCTCGGTGGAAAATGAGTTGCCATACTTCTCCTGTAAAGTGAAGGAGAAGACGTCTTCTGGCCTCTGGAAAGTTGACACTATTAAGGGCAATGATCCTGCAGCAGGGCAGTCTCACTCTATAAAAGTCACGATTGAAGTTGAGGACGTCAACGACCCCCCAGTGTTCAGTGTGACCGTCAAAGAGACCACTGTGATGGAGAATGCACCCATTGGGACCTGGGTGGAGAAACTGACGGCTGTCGATCCCGACTCCAGCCACTCAAGAGATTTTCTGTAAGTGGGATTTTTATTCCAACATGTCTGAGCTCTCACATTTCTCAGCTGACGCAAACTGTGTGTGTCCCCAGGTACAAAGTGGGATATGATCCTGCTGGCTGGGTGGCTCTGGATCCCCACACAGGAAACATCACAACAATCAAGATGCCCGACAGGGAATCTCCATATGTGGTTAACGGCATCTACACCATCATCCTGTACGCCGTGGATGATGGTAAAAGTCAAGATTTTCCCGGCTGGCAATGACAATATGCAATGCATTTATCACCAAAACAAATCTCCGCTATTTTGTGACACTGTTTTATTCTATCATGGACAGGTAATCCACCCATGACAGGCACAGCCACAGTGAACATCCATGTGAATGATCAGAACGACAACAAGCCAAAGCTGATGGTCGACACTGTGGATGTGTGTGTGTCTGACAAACCCACCACCACCAACATCACAGCCATTGACTTGGATGAAACTCCCTTCGGAGGGCCTTTCACATTTGAACTGCTAGGGGATGTCACAGGACAATGGAGACTGTCTCCCTCACATGGTAGAAGCAGATTTGAAGTGAAGTATTACAGAAAAGATTAAAACAAACAAAAAACCAACCATGTCACTGTGGGATAATTTCTGACAGGGTACACAGCTGGCCTGGTGAAGGAGCCCAGTGTGTATGCTGGCCCATACACAATTGATCTGAAGATCTCTGACATGCAGGGCGAGTTTGCCATTTACAGCCTCAGTGTGACCGCGTGCAACTGTTCTGTGACACCCAGCTGCCGGAGTCGCCGAGTGACTGCTGCAACAGCTGGCTTTGATGCTATAGGCATAGTGGTCGCCTCACTGTTTTTACTCTTGTGTAAGAAACTACACCATTGCCTTTAGTTAGTGACAGTGTAATGTCAAACTGCTGATAACTCACCGCAAGTCAAATTTTGTTGTCTCTCGTTTCCCTGACAGTCTTGCTGCTGATGGTATTCTTTGTTTCCTGCAAGAAGGAGTTCGCCTCCTTGCGGGGCAGGGACTTGCCTGGAGAAAACCTCCTCACACCTTCATCCAACACAGAGAAGCCAGGAACAGACTGCAAGGTCACTGCTTAGAAACATTTGCAAACAAACCAGTGCTACCACGATGCTCTTGCAGATTCAGCTTCATGCAACTGTCAGTAACATTTTTTCCCCCCTTCAAGTTACCTGGAAATTTCCTGGCAAAGTTCAATGATAAGCAGCGCCAAGACCCCTCTAGTGTAATGCAACACAGAGAGTTCTCATCAAAGGTGTGTATGCATGGAAAGGATATGAACAAACTGTTTTCACAGGTTAAACAGCAAAATGTTAATGTAATGTAATGTAAAAGTAGGTTTATGCAACATTCATCAAACTCTATTTTGAGTAACAGCTGATTGGTCTTTTACAGGTTTTCTCACACCTTGCTTGTAAAATGCACAGACTATTGCTATTTGGATGGAAAGTGTGTGTCTTATGTATTTTAATTCTGCTGTTTATCACAGTAGCTCCTGTCATTCTCTTCAGCAGGATATGGAGAACAAAAAATATTGCCAAGATTACAGAAGGGAGTATATTGAAAACTGGAACCAGGTAATAAACACTTGTTCAAAGTCAGTTATATCAGTTAGAAGTGCACAGTCAAATATTAATTTTCAACTTTGGCCCCCTTTCTTCATTTCAATCATTCTTTCCTGAAAACATAGATTACTACGAACTCTTTGGTAGCCAATGGCCACCACAACACCCGCCAGGTACAGTACGAGCCAATTGGTTTGCTAATTGTTAATTTGAGGGAGAAACTTATTCTTTGTCAACCTTTTTTTAACTCTGTGTACAGGTTGAGGACATGACTGCCATGAATTCCCTCCACAAAAGGAACTCAAGCTTCTCATCAGATGAAACTCTCCTCACCCTGCTACACCAGGTTGGTAGAGGACTCGAAATGTACGTGTACCTGCAACATTGTACTGTGACTTTAACTGTCCTTTCCCCCTGCAGCAGCTCGACTCTGCGCATAAGAGTGAAAAGGATCTGCTGGATGATCAGTTCCACCTCTATGCAGATGAGGGAGACTCTGACAACTTCTCCGAGCTGGAGAACATCACCATTCCTGATGAGGATTCGTACCAGGAAGGAATGAAAGACTTGGGCCCCAAGTTTAACCAACTGGTGTCCATTTGCAAGCCCCTGCATGTATAAAAAGAAAAAACCTTTTTAAAAAAAATCAATCAATGCCTGTTATTGAGGAGAAACTTTTTTTCTTAAGCCTGTACATATTGTCATTGCAAAAAGGTGATGGATGCTATTGAAGTTTGTTGAAAAAAGTATTTGTTCTTCTCTCGTTTCTCCCTTTAGTGACATTTCACAGTACCACACGAGTTCCAATAATCATTTTATTTAATAGCAACTGTTACAAAGTCCTCCACATTTTTTTTTCACAAATAGGGAAAAAAATAAGGTACAGCTGTCCTCCAAAAGTAATTTGGAGTTACATTTGGACAATCAAGTGTTAATACATAGCAAAAAATAAATTAAAAAAAAAGCTATCCTGTACAAAATTCCATATTGCATTTTACCAACTAACTACCAATGAATAACTTCTAGCATTCAGCCACTTGGTTAAAACAAATAGTTCACCCATTTTTTTTTAGAATATGAAGTGTTTCAAGTACAAATTTCCCTAAATGTACATTTGGGATAAAGAAAAAATGCATCAACTGCTTCAAATGTGGAAAAAAGGGAGGTACTTTTTTAAATAAGTAGAAAACTACAATATTTACAGAAAATGTTGAAGAAAAAAAGAAAGCAAAGAAAATTCTTCACACCCTCCCACTTCCAACTTTTGGGAGGGGTCGCTGCTCAGTGGTGCTCTGCCCTCCACGTCCTCGGCCCCTGAATCCTCTGCCTCTCAGGAAGCGGCCGGGCACTCCAAATGTTTCCATGTTCAGCTTTTTCTCTTCTGCCCAGGTAGTTCTCCTGTGAATGCACAATTAAAGTAAAATATACTTACAAACCCTGAGGCAGCACAAGGACAAACACCAAAATGACATTACCACCTGGGCTTCAGGTCTGATGAGATATTGTCAAAGAAGCATTTGGCTTTGTCATAGTATTTCTCTCCAAGAATGTCCTCCTCTTGTATCACCGGGTGGTCCTGGGCCTCCCCTGAATCCACCTTTTCAACTGCAGCAGTTAAAAATAAATAAATGGGGAAATACACAAATCCACTAAAACTGAGTTGACAGACAGCCTTTAAAGTAAACATACCTACAACCTCCTTTGTAAGGTCATCTTTAAACTGAGCATTTGCAGTTTCAAAATCAAAATCTGACTCAAACTGCAAAGTCGAGGTCTTTGAGTTCTTCACAAGAATTTGGCCTCTGCTTCGGTTCCTGGACCTGCGACTGCCTGCACCTGAGCAGCAGAAAACACACAAACAATTCTAAATCTGGTTTAGCAGGCGCTTAGAACAGCCTCTTCGACATTTATTTTTTGTAATACATTTCCTACAGACACGAGAAATACTTGCTGTCCCTGCTGCACTTTTACTGTCCATGTCAGACAGTGCATTTTTTTATTTTGATACCTTGTTTTTGCCTTTGTTTCTGGTTCTCAGTGCCTTGGACTTGAATCTTGGCTGCGTTAGGCTGTGATGGAGTCCGTCCTAAATAGAATATGAATATTTATAATATAAAACATATGGATACATTATTTTAAGTACTTTCTTTTTCAAGTGGTATTAAAGAAAACAGAAGCAATTTTTAAAAAAGGGAGTGGGGAGGGGATGCATGATTCATGCTGTAGGTTGTGTTTGCTCACTGCTGGACACGTTCTCCTTCTGAGCCTGGGAAGCACCCCGGGCGGCGCGCTGGTTTGGACGAACGGATTGCTTGGCCTGTGGCTGTGTTGAAGCCTTCCCCTTTTTCTGGGCTGCGCTGGCCAACGGCAAGGTCTGGACAGCCTGCTCCACCATGGGAGCTCTTCGGGCTGGGATGCCGTGAAGCCCTGGTACTGCGGGAACAGGAACAAACAAGGCAGAGCTTGACCAACAGCAGATCATGTGAAAAAGCCTACACATGACATTTCTGGGATCAAAAGATCACAAACTGTACCCAGGCCCAGCGCTGCATTGTACTGCTGGTTGAGTAGGGAGCTAGCTGCCAGCTGGTTGTAGGTGGGCATCATGTCTCTGTATGGACTCCAGCGTGGGTGATACGCAGCAGAGGAGCTGCCAATGGATGACTAAAGCCAAAAAAAGATTAAGACAAAAGAGCTTCAAGTTGTGCCTTTAGATTAACTCCAACTAGAAATGAAGGTAACTGAAAAAATGTGAGCCGACCTCCCTGAAGCACAGACCTGTACAATAGCAGGGTCGCGGGGAAGGCCATGGTGAGGCTTTGGTGGCTCGGACACAGTGATGTCTTTGATGTCACTTCCTCTGAAGATGATGTATTCATAAATTTCATCTTTTGGCGGCACTGGTCTGTCCGTGTGCCGGTCCTCCGTCCCAAAGGATTTAACTGTTGAGAAATAAAGTTAAGTTCACCTCCAGTGCACTTTGTTCACACCTTAACACAGAGATAAACTGTCAAAGAGAGGAAGCAGAGGCCTGGTCTGAGCCCATCGACCTACCTTTGGCTAAAGCGACCGTGGACCGGTCTGTGTCCACAGACGACAAGATGCCCTCATACCGAATCTGCGCCTTGGATATTAAACTTATTTTGCTGCCAATGTAAGGAGTTCCTCCTCCAGCACTCATGCTCGCAGTGGGGATTAGCTTTCAAACAGGGACTAAATCGCAGGACATTTAGCCTACGGCTCACATTAACTAATCAAAGCGCGCAATTAGCGGGCACCTGCGCGCTTTATAAGATTGTCAGTGACGCATGAGCCTGCTGCTGAGTCACCTGCGCGGTAAACGGGGTGTGTTTGTTTAGCCGGCCGGCGTACACCGTGTCTGCTGCTGTGGTTAAACTGGACGATGGACACCCCGTGACAATAACACACACACACACACACACACTGACAGCCAGGCAGTGGTGATAAACTGCAGGAAAAAATGACTTTTAATTTACAGTGTAAAATGTTTCCATTGTGCCAATTCACCATGTAAATTAGATTACCAACTGTTTGCTTTTGATTATTTAACCTACATAACCTAGCTATTCTATTCTAGGAGAAGTATAAGATAATGCTTGATTACTTGTCATTCTTTGTTTTAATTTTTTATTGTGGTTGAAACGCCATTAAAAATGTCCTCCTGTATCTGAGATTGGGAAAGTCTAAGTGCTCATATGTTTGAAAACAGCAAGTCAGAAAAGTACTCTTGAGTAGTTATAAGGTCTCCTACAACTCCTAACCTCTGATCTGTGGATGAGTAACTTTTAAATAAATTAAATAAACATTTGCATTTATATTTCGACACATGAATGAAAGTAAACACACACACTATCTTTGCATTGTGAATTCATCATTTACACATAATCAGATAATCCTGAGGAGTACCAAATAATTTTTTTCCATTGTCTCTTTTATTATTGATTAAATTTCATTTAAAAAGTTACTAGAAATTGACTGATACTGACAAAAAGATTGGAATGCTCTAATTACTTATAGAAAAGTTAATATAAAGAAGTAAATAATGACATAATAATGATATAGTCTTGCACATCTCCTGGCCTCCGGACTTCATATGAGCACATTTTTAATTAAACACACAGTCTTTTGCATTTTGATATCAGCACAAAAATAAAAGTAAAAACTTTTGCTTTTGTTTGTTCTGACTTGATGTTATCATTGTGCCTTTCATCATTTTCATCACAACCTGATTATCCTTTTTAGTACAATGTAATACTAGTTTATCTGCCATACTGCCTACAAGTTTTTAAACTTAGTTTTCATGGTCCGTGTCTGTGAGTGATCGCCTGTGTGAGTGTGACAGCTCTTCCTCTTCTCACGGTGGGCGGGGCCTGCTTACAACGGCAGCTTCACTGACAGACCACAGTGCTGCAGCCATCTTGCACAGCGCAACGACAGCGATTTAACTCTAAAATTCGGGCTGTTAACTTGTTGTAAACCACGTTATTACTCCCCCGAGAGTCGCGCCGCACAACTCTTAGTCAAAGTAGATATCTTTAGGGCACAAACATGCGGGCGACAATGTGTCATTTGATGAGACTGTTTCCCCTCCGACGAGGTGTTGTTCCCTCTCACTCAGCTGCTTCTATGACAGCCGGGGCCATTGGTTCCGCCTTTTAGAATGCGCCTCAGCCAATCAGGGCGCGCCGAACTCCCCGCACGGAGCCGTTGAGCCGCTCTGCGCACGCGCACGTCAGTTGGTAAGCAGCTCACTCCTCACAAGCTCGCGGGAGTGTGAAGATGGCGGTTGGCCCCGGCCCGCTGGAGGAGCCGTCTTCACACACTGAGGCGAATAAAGCAGCACTTTGTCACCCTGCGCGGCACGTAGACTCACAACTGTCGCTCCGGTGTCACAGCAACCACAGGGGCAGGCGCCAGGCGGCCGGTAATCACACGGCTAGAGTTCCGGGACAAGGGGGCAGCGAGAGCTAATGTCCAGCTGGGACTTGGTCAAGACGGTTTTCTGAAGCAGGTACGCTGTGAACTCCTTATGTTGTTTTCCCTCCGTGTCTGTCCGAGCGCAACGCCAGAAGCAGCCGGAGACACACAGTAGATGTGTCCGAGTCTTGTCCCGTCACATTCAGGATTGTTTGAGCTCCCTCCAGACAAGTTGCAGCGCAGGGGGTCTCATCTTGTCGAGCTCCCCCATGGTCCAGCCATGTCGACGGCCGGCGCGGACTCCAGCTCGGGACACGAGTCCGGCAACACACCTGTTGTTAGCGACGGCCACCCGGGGAAAGTGGGCTCCCACTCGATGCAGACTTTCAATGGGAGCCAAACTATGAACTCCCACAGTTCAGGAAGCGCTGCCCCTCCCGCCACCACTGTGATATGTGTTTCAGCCGACAGCGACGGACCGGTGATGTCCAAAGGCTTCACCGCCGCGGTCGTGCCCCCCCCTTCCCTGTCAAACAGTGTGATCCAGACTCCTCTCATGAGCCAGGCAGGAGGACCCTCCGCAGCTCTCCTCAGGCCGCCTGGGCAGACCCCGGGGTCCGCTCTGAATGGAAACAATACTGCAGTGGTCAGCGCAGCGGGTCAGACAGGTGTCGTCTTGAAACCAACGCTTGTAAACAACAACAGCAGTAGCAGCAGCGGCAGCCAGCCAGCAGGCTCGCTGTCTGTCAGCGCAGGGTCGCACATAATCAAGGCAGAGCCCCCCGCTACAATAATCCAGTCAGCCCCGCAGCCGGCCGGCAGCACTGCCCGGACGGTGGCCGCCGCTCCAGGGGGGGTCAGAGCTGTGACCCCTCAGATGTTGGCCCCGAGGCTCCCCCAGACCTCCCCGGGACAGCCCAGTGTACACAACATCCAGCTCCCCCCGGGTGAGTCAAGCCCTTTACTGTACGTGTACTCTTGACTGAACGTCAGACGACCAATCAATGTTTACAATCATAAACACTGAATGATTGTATGACATTGATTACAATATAAAAAACATTATATATA
>JBAJHX010000096.1:21693760-21710665 GCA_037176925.1 Amniataba percoides
GGATTATAAAGTGCACTGTCGATTTTTGAGAAAATTTAAGGATTTTAAGTGCGCCTTATAGTCCGAAAAATACGGTAACCCCAACTCCTGATGGTTTAAAATTTGTACTAACCACATTCTTGAAGACATGTATTACTGCTGCTACGACATTAAAGGATCTGTTGTCTTTGGAAGGTTGTTTCTAGCATGCAGATACATCTTACATCGTTTTAATCCGCAGTATTTGTAATAATTTCTCTCCTCTAATCTGTTGACAGGAGGATGACATTTACGAGCAGAGCAGTGATGTCCGCGCTCAGCTCAAGTTCTTTGAACAGCTGGACCATATAGAGAAACAGCGAAAGGAGGAACAGGAGAGAGAGATCCTCCTAAAGGCAGCTAAGGTACCGTTATAAAAAGGTCAAAGTCTAATGGTGAGATTTTATGTACACAAATTTAAATTTGTGCTAAGAAGCAGAATTAGGGGTCAAACGGGTAACTTCAGGTTCAACCCTGGCTGTTCAGGGTTATAATGGTGGTTCACCTCTTAACATCACCATGGTAACTTTAAAGATAACACATCATTGTGTATAAAAGCACCCCCTGCTGACCAATTAGGTCTCTTTTCGAAAGTCACAATCCATAGAAGATCTCATGGAGCTTGCTTCATGGATAATGATGAAGTCTTGTAGGAGTAGGAGGCAATTCTTTTGACTCTCCCTGATCAGGGAGTGACTTAGTAACTTAGCGTAGTTCTTTTTTTTCCTTTTAGCTGCAGCAATGCCAGCATTGTTCATTGTGTTGTATCATCCTACAACAGAAAGTGACTCAAGCAATTAAGACTTAGAAGATATGAAAGTAAGGCTACTTACCACTTCGAATTATGTTTTTATATTTATTTTAAACTCACTCCCAAGACAGTTTAATACTGCTGGGGTTGCGGCTAAAAGGATAAAGATAAAACTCACACACAACACATGAATACAATGGAATACACAAATGTAATTCACATCTAAATGGCCCTGATGATGGGCAGTGATATTAAGTGTTTTGATTTAAATATTCACAGTCTGCAACTTTTTGTCAAATGTGTTACTTTTATTCATATGTTTAACTTTGCTTTTTTCTTTGTTTCTAAAATATGCTTTTCTGCTGCCAGCAGAATTGTCTGTGTTTGTTGATTTTGTCATTTGCTGCAGACGTGACCCCTTTTATGTAAATGCAGTAAAAACTAGATCGGTAAACCTTGGGTTGACTTACCAAATTGATAATCTACATTCTGTGATGTTTTGCCAGACAATGAAAATCCGTCCTCTGTGGGAAATCAAAATATGCATTTTATTACCTTGATATGTTATATTGGTTAGTGAGTAAGTCATTGAACACTTTCCAGGTTGGAACAGAGGTGGCTATAACTCTGGGTAATCTTTTTTAATGTTTAGATGAAATCAAGGCTCATCAAATGCTGATTTAGTGTTTTGGCATCCTGCAACTTCTCTTCTGCAGAAGTGAATCATATTTTGCATTGACAAAAGGTCGCCTGCAATTGATTTTGTCCTCCAGGGTCCCTGTTAGGATGTAACTAAGCAACTTACAACAAATGTACTATGTGGTATGTCAAGTGGCACTGGAGACAAATCTCTAACAGCAAATTAAATTCCGTGATGTACGTGATAGGAGTAAAGTGATGCAGGGATTTAATGAAATGTGGGCATAACAAAATGAGTTAAGGTTGTGAATATCTTTTTAGTCAGGTATTGTGCAGTATGAATAATTTTGAACTCTGAATGTGAATATTGATGGATTTAGGACTATTGAGGAGGCTTCAGGCTTAGCCAAAACAAGTTGCAGAAATGCAGAATGAATGCTGTGGGCATATTCATGCAGAATGGACTTCATTCATTTTAAAAACACCTGTAAATTACATAATACCTTAAGTCTAACACAACCCAGGGTTTGGTCTTTTTCCTGTCAACATCAGTTATTAATGTGTCTTAATTCTGGCTTTGCAGTCTCGAGCTCGGCAAGAGGACCCAGAGCAGCTGCGTCTGAAACAGAAGGCAAAAGAGGTAGGATGAGAGGAGCGAGACAGCCACCTCGTCTTGGTTTTGGTACGTTTATGGAGTGTGTGCCTGATTTTCCATGTTGGTGTGTGCGCGTTGTCCAGATGCAGCAGCAGGAGCTGGCTCAGATGAGACAGAGGGAGGCCAACCTCACGGCTCTGGCAGCCATCGGTCCCAGGAAGAGGAGGACGATTCTGGACTCTCCGTCCTCCTCTGCTGCAGCTGAGGTAACATCAGCACACCCCCACATCTACTGTTCTTTATCCTGGGATGGCAGTGATGTCTAACCCACTTGCTGCTTAGGTCATAAAGTCACCATGTTTCCCTCTTCACTACCTCTGTGGAGAACATGTCTTTACATCACTTAATTGGCAGCATAAGCTGGACAGAGTCAGAGTGTAGAAAATACGAGGCAAGTTTCAACAAAAGACAAAAAAGACAAAAGACACCAAAGTTATGAAGCCTGTGACACAATAACAAGGTTATAGTTAAGAATAAATTCTCTTTGTCACATAAAAATACTGGTAACTAGCTTATATTAGCTCTCAGAGTTGGTTGGTTCTCACTGTTGCATTTCTTTCTTGAAAAAAGGGCCAAAGACTTAATGTTGATGACCTGCATGTGTCAAGAAGGACGCTAGAAATTATTACTTCATACATTATTGACAGTCTGTACAGAATAACCAAAATACACTGCTCTGCAGCAAAAAAACATTTGAAACTTCATACACAGCGTTCACACAAACAGAGTTGTCTAAAACACTTACCACTCTCTTACTTGACTTTGACGATTCTCATCTCTGGTGACTGCATCAGTCAGACAAAATTGATGTGGTGATGAGCGATTATTGACAACTTGCACCATCCAGAGAGAAACCTGCCGTCAGTCATCTTCACCCTTTACTCAACTGGAGAAACAACAGAAAGAAAGCGCTCGTCAGTTCTGGCGGGCCAGTGTACTTGCGTGCATTGTCATCTGACTCTTGTAATTACAGATCACTTTGTAATGTAGTGTAGGCATCAGTCACAATCAGTCAATACAACGAGGCAGAGTGACACACACCCCTCGTGGTGCTGCAGCTGCTGACCACGCTACCTGCTGCTATTCTCTTTTGATCACAACTCTGTCTACTCTAGTGATGGTGTGTTTTTTCCTTTTCTTTATTCATAGATATATTAATACACTTCTTGCATGTGTTTGGTTCTGCTCTATTTAGTGTTTTGGGGTTTGTTTGTCTCCATGTTGAATCTCTTACTGTTGTTTGGATTCACTGGGGAGCATCCACAAGCACAGAGCCCGTTCAGTGAAATAAGCATCTAACCGTTGGCTGTAACAAACGGCTCTGTATTCTTGAATTGTGGCTCACTGGAATTAGCATAAAAAGCAAGTGTTTAGTAAACAATGCTTGGTATCTCTTTTTTCGTGCTTTGACGAAGGTTGCAGTACTTTAAAGTCAGTGTTAATTTATACACCTTCCCTGCCTTCCAATGACAATGCAGCCTTTGTGCCGTTTTTCAGGGTGTATACTAATTTATGATGTATTACAAGATGTCACAGAGCTGCACTCTGTTTTGTTAAGTACTATGCAAATAGTTGTCATAAACGGAAACATACACACTTTGGAATAACACTTTTACTAAACAGTATTGTACTTTAGAGGGATTTTTATTTATTTATTTACTTTTTTAACAAATAGAGCGGGCCATTACTGCAAGGTTTCTTAAATAATCTGCATAGTGTTGCTGGCTTACAAAAGGACCACAGAGTTCATGATGATGATCTGCATGTGTCAAGAAAGACACCGGAAACGATTACTGACAGCTCATAATACACTGCAATGCAGCAAAAAAACATTTAAAACTTCATATGCGGTGAGAGTTTTGCTCTAAAATACTTGCTTTACTTGACCTTCAGCCATTCATTTATTTTCTCAACTGCTCCATGTCTCGTGGAGTTGTGAGGGACTGAAGTCAGTCCCATCATGCACAGGGCTGAACAGTTCACTGTCATTTTATTGAAATTGCAAAATGCATTACATACCATAATAAGCTAAGACTGTGGTGTTACATATTCATATTCTCTAGATGGTAACATGCTTATTTGGTAAAGACCCCAGCAAAAATCACAGTCATCTTTTTTTTTTTTCTTTTTTTTCAGTGAAAATTGTGACTTATATTGTAATACAGTGGGGAAAATAAGTATTTGATCCCTGCTGAATTTGTAAGCACTTCCATAGACATTAACAGACCTTAATTTTTATGGTTGTTTACTGATTATGGGTATAGACAGAATATCAGTTGAAAATGCATAAAAAACACAATATAAAAGTTATAAATTGTTGTGCATTTTATTAAGGGAAATAAGTATTTGATCCCCAACAACTCACTTAGAATTCTAGCTCCCACAGATTGGCTGGTGCCCATGTGGCACACAGCTGTGCTCAGTCAACCAATTACCAATAAAGAACACCTGCTCCAAGAATCAGTTTCTTACATTACATTCCAACTTCTATAGCACCAATGGCAAGACCAAAGAGCTGTCAAAAGATGTCAGGGACAAGACTGTAGATCTGCACAAGGTTGGAATGGGTTACAAAACCATCAGAAAAAGACTTGGTGAGAAGGTGACAACAACGAATAATAGCACCAATCTATTATTCGCAAGTGGAAGACATACAAAAAGACCATCAACTGTCCTTGGTCTGGAGCTCCCAGCAAGATCTCGCCTCGTGGAGTGAGGATGATGAGAAAGGTGAGGGAGCAGCCTAAAACAACACGGCAAGAGCTTGTTAATGATCTGGAGGCAATTGGGACCTCTGTCACCAAGAAAAAAGTTGGTAACACGCTGTGCCATAATGGACTGAAATCTTGCCTAACCCGCAATGTCCCCCTGCTCAAGAGGGCACATGTACAGGCCCGCCTTAAGTTTGCCAGTGAACATCTAAATGTTCAAACCGCCGTGTTTGGAGGGTGAAAAAACCCGAGTATGACCCAAAGAACACCATACCCACGGTTAAGCGTGGAGGTGGAAACATTATGTTTTGGGGCTGTTTTTCAGCAAAGGGTACAGGGCAGCTTCACTGCATTGGCTACTGCCTGCGTTCATTGGCCAATGAACGCAGGCATGTACTGTAAAATCTTTGATGAATATCTTCTTTCCTCAGCAAGAACACTGAAGATGTATCATGGGTGGGTCTTCCAACATGACAATGACCCAAAACATACTGCTAGGACAACAAAGGAGTGTCTCAAGAAGAAGTACACATTAAGGTCATGGAGTGGACTAGTTAGTCTCCAGACCATAACCCAATCAAAAACAGTGCACAACAATTTATAATTTTTATATTGTGTGTTTTTCATTCGTGTGTTACACAGAGGTAACAGATCTCTATAAGTGTTAACATGTACAGGCAGATAGATAGACTGGTCATTAAATATATTAATTCAATGCATATAGTATGGTCCAAAAGGATAATTCAGTATACTAAATATAATGTATTTGAAATGAACACTTCTAGAGGGTTCTTTGCATGCAATAGAGGAATTCAATTAACATGTCTACTCAAATACTGTATGTGCTGTATACTGTCCAATTTTGGGGTACTTTGTGGTATTTCTTTTTTTCCATTTTATCCTTTTTTTTTTTTACTAATTTTCTACAGTTACAGAACAGCTTTAGTAATTGTACATAACAAACAGCTGATACGGCTATAAAACGTAACAGTTTGTTAAAGATTAAACTTTCCAACGCGTTTGGTTTTTGAGGTCCTCTAAACTTCTCAGATGGTTTCATTTAAATAACTCTTTGAGGTTTTAAAAGTTCAGATAATCCAGTATTTCTCAAAAAGATATAAAGAAAAGTTCAAAATAATTTTTTTTCTAGCCCATGAATAATCTCAACATCCCAAGACTTAGAATGGAGCAGAGTCACAAGATGAAACTACTAAACATCATATAAATGAGTTAAAAGCCCCACTGCAGCCAGCATCAACAGTAAAATGCTGCTTAAGCAAAGATGCATTAGTATTAACTACCTAATGGTAAAATATTAAGTGAAGCATCACCCACAGGGGCTTTTTTTCTGTAGAAGAACATCTGTACTTTTTCACAAGGAGTATTTAGAATGCAGGACTTTTACATTGATGTTTTAATACTTCTTCCAGCCCTGTCTCAGTTTCCCTCACCCTCTCTTTGTCCTCCCCGATTCCTTCTCTTTGCAGGGATCAGGATCAGGTTCCTCTCTACCTGGTGGGGCTGGTTTGTCGGGCTCCAGGCCCACACGGCAGCGCATCACGCGTGTCAATCTCAGGGACCTGCTCTTCTGTTTGGAGAACGCGAGATTCACCAGTCGCTCCCATTTCCTCTACAAGGGCTTCCTCAAATAGGCTTGATGTCAGAGGGGAGAAGAGGAGAGAGGGAGGGGTGAAGTGTGTGGAGAGACCAACATCTCCCACCACAGAGAGAGCATAAGAGACTCTTAGAAAACGAAGAGGAGGAGGAGAGCGGCGACTTGGCACATTTCAGGTAAACATGATAACCTGAAAGTAGTAGCCATATTGGATGGTCTCTCTACTGCTGTCCTCAAATAATGCCTATTTTCTTTCAGAGCAGGCATGGACTGATGCCCCTTTATTTACCGCGTACAACTTCTTTTTCAAGAAGTGCGTAAGAAACATGTTTTAATAGGAAGGGTTTTTCTATTTCTTATTGTACACTTATGCACTGTCACACAATAGTTTATTTTCTGATTATTTGTGTGTGCTTTAGGCTTCAAAGCAATGGAAATCAACGCATCAGTTTAATGACGACTAATTTTATTGAATAATGACTTTATTTTTGTTTTGTCAGCTGAATTAGTTTGAACTCCAAACTGTGTAACCTACTGAGTTGCCTTCCTAACAATGAATAAGCCATATAGCCATCCTGAAGCAATTAACCCTTCTGTAACTCATGAAGCAGTAGCTGACTCTGTATCTGTCATCTCCATTACTTTATTTGATTTTATTTCTGGCATATTTATTTACTAGGCTACTCAAGTTTAAATGAATGTTTAGTTATTTATTTAATTTCATGTGAAGCCTCGGTTGTTTCCCATAGCTTAAACTCAAAAAATAATTTGCTCACATAGATTATGTTTAAAATCAGTTTTGACATTTTGTTGCGTGTATAGTTTTCAGTGTGTGAAGAGAGGTGTGTTTATTTTGTTGTTTTTTTTAAAAAATCTGTTTCTGTCTTTTTAAAATTAGTTTGACATGTTTTGGTTTCTAAAATTTCAACAGGTTTCAGAAGGCATTTAACCTGTATTGCTGTACCAATATTGCTCTTCTATTTTTGTAGCTGCCCACCAACACATATTTTTACTCTTTTAATAGCGACTGACAGTGTCCTCCAACTTAAGAAACTGGAGTTTCTACCTGTATATTTGTAAATGTTACACCTAAAGTTTTACACACAGTTTTGTATAGAATTGAGAATTTACCCATACAGCAGAAGGAAAACACATTTTCTCTATCAAAAAGTTTGAATAAATAATGATTTTACAGGAAATGGTTTGGCGTTTTCAGTCACTCAAGGTTTTTTTTTATTAGTTGTATTGCACTAGAGGGCAGCATTGCACCATTAATACATCTGGAGAGGGACTTCATCTGAGAGTATTGAGGCTTTGAACATGAATGAGGTGAATGCCTTTAATTCCTTCTTACTCTACCTGTTCACAGATAATTCCACTTAATCCTCTAACATCTGTAAAGCCACATGTAGCACGCAGCGTGTGTCCCCTGGGTCTGTATATGCATCCATTGAGCACACCTCCCATGAGCAAGAATGAAAAAACATTCACACACACAGTCTGCTACCACCCTGCGCTGCTCCTTGTCGGGCTGTCTTGTTTGAGTCCGTCTCCATTATCAGCCCAGCACACAGTGGCAACAGCTGCAACATCAGCTGCTAACATTTACCACAAGCACAGGCTGGAAATAATTAGGCCATTCTGCCACTGGGACAGTAGCCTGATGTTACCATGATTGGGAGCAGCTTTTGTATCTGCGTCGACCAAAGAGGAACAATAAGCGTATATTTGGAACTATCAGTGGTGATGAGCCACAATTTCATTTTCCATGATCATCTGGGAGCCACTAGATGGCAATAGTTCATTTTAGCATACAACAGGCTTCTCCTGGACTGAAGCTGCGTCCTCTGGTTCTTCTTTACAGTTAATATCACCTGGTTACATTTGGTTGACTTTATTGTTCACACATTCATGCTTTGCTCTGCTCGACACCCACAAAACAGGCTGCTTGGCCAACTTGTCAACTGCCAATTTACAAAAGGAGAGTTTATTTAATAAAACCACAGCGCTGCACTGCTGTGAGAAAGCCAAGCCAGATAACAGGTAGGTTGTGAGTAGAGAACCAGCAATGGCCTGACAATCCGTCGTGGTGTCTCTGTCTGGTGGCGGCGGTGATTCAGGTAAGGCCTCGCCCCTTGTGCTTCAGCCCAATCCAATATTTTTCCTGGTAATCCCCCTTCCACTCCTCAACACTGCTGCTCTTTCGGAGTTAAGTCCACATAAGCTCCCACTTGAGTGCCAGAGGCAGAGCAACAACGGGGATGGTGCGGTTGCCTAGCGACGTCTCAGTCACTGCACCTGAGGGTGTTGGGTAAACACCCTGAGCCTGCCAGAGGGAAGAAGAGAAAAGTAACATCATTGCTTCCTTCCACATGACATTTATAAAAGGGAGCTCTTATTAATTTGTTACATTCACTGTTGTCATTTTTGCTTTCACCCCAGGGCGAGATTATATAATAAACCCTATCTAAAGCAAGTTTATTTGTGTGTTTGTGTGTGTGTGCGTGTGTATATGCCGGCGTGCTCATGCCTGTGACTTTTTGCTATGGGTGGTTTTGTCTGATTCCAAGACGGGATTTGACTAGTGATAGTGCTTCTCAGCATGGTGCTCCTCTTGCACTTTTATGATAAGTCTCCAGTCTAAAATTCCTTGCTTGTTTACGCTCACAGAGGGGCTGAGTTTTAATGATGGTTAGAGGCTTGTGAAAGCTCCCCCAGCCCCTATTACTTACATGAATCGGATGGTTATGAAAATCTTTATTAAGGTGAGACCCCCACGGTTACATGAATAAGAAGGTTGGGGTATTTTTTTCATTGACATTACTTTGCAAGCCAGTGAATTCAAAATTCCACCCATAATCCCACCGTATTCATGCTGTGAGACAAATGCAATACTAAAAGTCAGTTAATTAATTTTATCCTTTTCAACGCCTCCTTGCATATTGTTGATTAAGCTTTCAGCTTATGAATAAAACTCTCCTAGGAGGGATGAGAGAATGTGATTTGGATGAATCCAGTCGCTGCATTTTATCATCCATTAAGATCCACAAATCTTCTAGCCTATAACCACTTTTGATCTGAAATGAAGGCTTTTCCTGAGGAACTGGACCCTGAAATGTTAACATGCAACAATAGTTCATTACTTCAGTCCATTTCCTGCGCATCCGTGCCCTTGTTCCACCTAGGTTAATGCTGACTTTAGGACTCCCAGACTTTTGTTATGGGGCCAACCGGGGCAGTCCACTTTGGCCCAGAGATACTATAATAAGGCCAGTGTTTATGACTGCAGCTGAAATGGGTGCGTGAGCGGGGCTGAACCTGTGAGGTATTGATGTGGGGGTTAATAGCCTGTTGGCCTCTTTAATGGAGCTGTTTCAGGTCAAGCAGCAGGCACTGTCAGCCCACAGGAGAGGAACATCTCCATTTACAAAGTAATCTCCTGTATATGGAGGGACAGGCACCAAAATGTGTTGGGCACACACACCTGTAGTTCACACAAAGAAATGTGTGACATGCACTTGAACACACTGAGACGCACACAGAGACTAACAAGCTGAGGTGCCAGACTCCACGTGATGCAGGCTGATGTGAAAGTCAAAACATCTTTTTGCATTTTAACCCGCTGATCTTGTATTTGGTTCACAGATTAGTGTCAACACTTTGCTGTATATCGATCTTACCATGATCCTCAAAGGCTTTTTAAAAACTTGCATCGATTATTGTAAGTGTCCAGTTTCTAAGGCGGTTGTGCACTTTGCAAGACATCAGAAAAAAAGAGATCTTTGCAGCAAGTTTCATGAGGTTATAGAGTCTGTACATGGCACTAAAACAATCCTCATGATGTGGAAAAGTGTAGAAAATGTGATGGTACTCCATTCAGAGGTCAACATACAAACATTGTCTTTAAGAACAAAGGTTGCATGGCTATAAATCCAAATTCCACTTAAGAATAAACATGTGAGATCAAATTTAAGCAAATTCTGAATAAGGGAAAAAAACACAGACATAAAATAATATAAATAACCATTAGGCACCTTTAGGGCAAGAAATTCACCTCACCTTGAAGCCTTTTTTAAGATTCAGAAAATGAATTATGTATGAAAAGTGTTATCTCTTCAGAGGAGAATCACCATGACACAGATGTAAATTATGCTTTTGAGATGAATAAAGGAGTCTATATACATAGGACACACACATGTAAGAACAGAGTCATCAAGCTGTGACTAATCAGCTTACGCTGGGCACATGGCCAGATAGGCTGCCATTCCTCCCCGTCGTGTTATTGTAATATCATCATTACATTTACAAGACTAATTCTGTTTTACACAAATGCGGTGGTCAATTATTTATTTATACTAATGACTGTGCTATACATCCATTATTCATGGTACGTGTCCGTCTGTCTTCCCGGAGTGTTGCTGACAGAGGGAAATGGAGGGGCAGATGGGAATGAAGGCTTGATTGTACCCCAAAGGACACCTTTGGACTGACTTGGCTGCAAAGGAATCATCTCCTACCATTTAGAGATGGTGCCACTGTCCCGGGGAAGGCACTTAACCTGTGGCGAAGGTGAAGAATAACATCCAGTTGATTAGAGCAGCCGCTCAGCTCGAGGATGCCGCTCGAATATCACCACTGCAGTCTGGCATGTAATCACACAGAGAAGTCGGCCTCCGCAGAGTTGCACAGATTTCATGCACCTGTGCTGAGGATGTTAGCACATACCATGAGGCCATACCGCATGACACATAGTTCACTGAGATTATATTAGGTGTTATAACATAGGTGTTCCTGAACATGACAAGTAGGAATAGGCAGTCGTTTGAATGTTAACTGTGTAAAAACCAATTATAATTAGAAGGCTCAGCCGTCGGATGGAAGAAGTGTTAAGGTCCTTTATTTAAGTAAAAATAGCAGTATCATATCATATGATGTGAAAAATACGATGTGAAGTCCAAGTTAATAAAAGTCATGTATTAATGGAGTACTGCAGTGATTCTGTATTGCACTTTTCATGAAGGTGGGGGACATGTTAAATAATGAATGAGTCTCTAGAATTGGTCAGGCTCCAGACACACTCAGTCCTGCATTTCCCATAATGCAACTCAACTTTGTATTTAGGATAAGGAGTTGGAAAAAATGTCAACCTCACAGTGGCACTTGAGGAAAACACAGGTGCTCTCATTATCTGGGGACCATTATACCTATTCAGAAAGTCAATTTATATAACAAAGTTCTTGGGAATACATTTAGACATGGGGCCTGTGGTAGAAATGTATGGATATGAGGGAATGTTTAAAATTTCCATTGACATTATCATAATTCACATGAGGAGTCTCCGTGTGTCTGGGGACAAAGAAAAGATGGAGGTCTTGTAGATGACCGAGAGTTACCCCCATTGCTTTGCTTCCTCCCTATTATTTGTTATTATATGTGATTCTGTATTATGCATGGCATACTGTATAAAGTTGAACAAATGTAATGTTATTTTAAGTTTTTTGCATAAATATGTGTACATGTACACAATCTTTACTAAAATCTACTCTCTCAAAAGAAAATTCAGATTTATATTACAACAAACTTGTATATTCAAATGAGGATGATGAAGTTTTAATCCTCAGTTCATTAAAGTGACAGTTGACCGGAGGTACAAGTTTTTCCACATCACGACATCATGAATTAAAGATGGCTCAATTACATTAAGGTGCTTCAGTTTACAGTGATATTGTGCAGGCTGGCTCACAGTGACATTGTTATTGCTCAGAGAACAATGCCATGTTATTAGTAATAGTGTTTCTGATAAACTGTTTATCACTTTATGTGTAACTAACTGATACAGTGAACCTTTTTGGGGCCTTGGGGCTGTCACCTCCTTTGCCCTGTCAGTAATCCAGTCTAGCCAGGCAGTGCTACCACTGTAATAGTGTGTTTTTATATTTTTGGATAGTTTTATGTATCACTGGTAACAAATGCAATCAATGCATCTAGTAACTACAGCAGTTAAGTAAATGTAGGGCAGTAAAAACACATTTATTGACACGATACTTCACTACAAAAAGCAATCATGATTGTGGATATGCTCTTTACAAATGCTGTTTGATGGTGTACAGACAGTGCTTCAGCCCTGACTTTTATGAACACCCTTGGTAATAGCAAAGTGTCTCTATTGGACCAGCCATCCGTATCATAAATGCCTGGTTGTTAAACAGTAGATATTCTCTCCCTCACTTGCAGCAGGAACATCAAATTTATTCTGCTGCTTTGATCTCATTTTAGACTGAGTCCTGAAATAGCAGGAGGCTCAGAGTGGTGTCAGCAGAAAAGCAGAGCCAGACCCTCCTGGGCGGTTCTTTTACTGAATAGCAACATCAACGCTAAACTAGGAACACTTGATCACGCAGCCGGCATCAGAATCAACATCCGGCGCTGTTTTTTCAGATTGGACTGTTCCCAGCACTGGCCCCAGAGACTCACAAGCTATATGGAGAAAAAATGAAAAGAGCCAGGCTTGGACATGTTTGAAGAGGAGAACTTTATTTACAACACACAAGGCACTGGCTGCAAGCCAGCAGCAAAGCTCTCAGTCTATATACGCCATTTATCAAGGGGGCAACTTGAGTGTGCTTTCTTCTTTCACTCTGCCTATCAGCCACAGGGAAACCAAGTGAACTTCTGCTAAGCCCATCAAAGAAACCTTCCTTGAAGTTAATCTTCTTATCTGCTATGACCAAGACGACATTTTACCAACTTTATTATTATTTCAGAGTGGAGCCCACCTCGGATGACTCTCTTACTAACATGGGGCCACAGTTCTGCTGGAGCCACGGCAGAACTGACCACTGTACTACAGTAAAGGTGAATTTGGGTTCATTGCTGGATGTTCTCATTACTGGGATATTCCAGCGCAGATGAGGAATCAAAGCAACTCTCATTAACTGGTCCCGTAAAATCCATCAACTCTGCTCACCTCTACCTGTTTTCTTTACCTCTCCATTGCTCCCTCCTCTAATTTCTGCCCATACTGAACAACACACAGTTAAGTAGCACTCTATTTCTCCCTCCACATATTTAACCTTTTTTCCCAACCACCTTCTAAATGTTATGCATTGTCCCTGCTGTGCTCGAATCTTTCTTCCTTGCCCCCCACCCCTCTCTGCTGACCCTCTCTTCCATCCTACTAATCACCTCTCCACAAGGCCTACCTGCGTCTTGCCGCCGCCTCATTTTTCCTCCCTCTCTCTTTCTGCCTGCCTCTCTGCTTTGCTCTCTGGGTGTCTCATTAAAGGCGCTCTATCTAATGAGATTACGCCATGGGGATTAATGGTGTGGCTAATTGATAGACACACAGCCGGAGAGGATTAAATCCCTTTAAGTCCCCAGTGGGTTTTTTGGTGCTTCAGCTGACTAATTGAAATCACAGGAATGGACACAAATATACTTCCTGACCCCATACGCCGCTCTACTACTCTTCCTTCCAAGATGCAATAAAAGGCCGAATAGTGGGTGTTTTATTAGAAAATGAAGCCATATCCAAACAATGGGGTCAAAGATTAATGGCGTAATTCCAAAGGGAGTCTTTTCCGCTTCATGAGTCTTTCTAACACTTGAAAATACATTAATCCACTGTAAAAAATAAAGATTCTATGTGCAAATACAAACCAATCATTTAATGGACAAATAAAGGTAGAGAGGCAGTAAATTCAAAGCTACTATGTATAGATTCTTTACACGATTATACCATATTTCAAATGATTTTTATGGCACATCGACAATCCCGGTGAAAACTGTTGCAGTCTCTGTTCATCATCGTGGTTGGATCCATGTGGTTTGGAGCGCTAGAGGCATGCACTGCAGTCTACCTCAGTATCTTTGTTAATACTATCACTGGGAAGGTGGGAGGTTTAAATCCATAGTGGCTTTAAGTCTAGGCTGGTCGAGATAAAGCTGTAACAGATAAAGATTTGGAAAAACAAGAGGACAGGGGCCCTCTGTAAGTTCACATAAGTTAAAGCTTTGAGCGACGTTACATTTGAATCGACCACTTGAACCAACTCCGGTCGCGCCACGCCGTTCAGGTATACGCACGGTGCATTCAAAAAAGATGGCGCACTTTCAAAACATGTCTTTTTTTATTTTCTGAAGCACACATCCAGTATCTAGATGAATGAGTAAAAGAATTCCAGGACAATGAATAATAGAGCAACTATCAGCAGGCATGGCTAATGAACCTTCCTCTGTCCCGAAGCTGGAGGCCAACAGGAGGAGCACGTCTGTCAGAGACAACAGAGTGAAAGGGGAAGGCTGTGTTTTCACATAGAAAAGGAGTATAACAAAGCGTTCTTAAAAAAACAATCTCAAAAGAAAGTAAGAGAGCTAAACATGTATAAGCAGGCATCTTGAAAAATGGAATTATGCTTCAACAGAAGACAAAGAAACAAAAATCTCCACATATTAAAAATGAACGGGCCAAAAATCCCCCGAGCCCAATGAAGAGCTGGAGAAAGAGCAGCAACTTTTATGTCATCAATACTTCAAAAATAGGTATCTTACAGTATTTTTATTTTCTCAGTGTCTTTATACAGAGTATATTCATATAGTTTCTGCTGACTATTTTCACATTCTCACCACATAGTAACAAGTGCTTTAAGTAAAACATTTGGAAAAAAAATCATGCACTTTTTAATAGTTTTGTTGGCCTATAAAAAACGGGAATGTTCAAGGCGACAAAAAAAAAAAAAATCCTTCCCAGATGCCTTCGTTCCAAGTCATTTCCAAGTTGCACTTTCTTACACTGTCTGACTAATCAGATCATGCCTACATAAGCTTTACACTGTGGAGAAAGCAACACAAAACCATACAGGGCAGGCAAGCGTCTCAACGTAAAGGCTCCTAAACTCATCAGTCCACAGGGGAAAGGCAGGCATTCTCCACTAAATTAGAAAACCCCCACATGTATAAAAATGGTCTCACACAATGTCAGAGTGTCGACAGGTGATGCTTGTGAGAGTCAAACTGAGCAGGTCCATGGAGAAGAGGGTCCTCCTTCCCCACAACAACTTTTACTGGCTTCTTTTAGGCCATAATTCATTGGGTCATGATATCCAATAGTCTGCCCTGGTTGTGTCCTTCCCTCCTGGGACTGGCTGCTGGGGTTGTTTGTCTGCACCACTGTGAAGGGGAGAGGAGAGTGACAGGCAGGGCTGGTCTGAGGAGCGCAGGGGGGGCGACGAGAGAACGCGCCTCCGCTGTACTGCACGAATGGCAACCGATCCTGAGATAGCAGGAGTCTGATACAAAAACACACCACAAAAGGCACTTTATAAAATGACAGTGCTTCTGTTCTAAGGAAATTCAAGTTGACAGAGTGAAAGAGAGAGTCAGAGAGCGTCTTCCCAAAAAAAAAAACAAAAAAACATTCTCTTCAGTGTGAGACTAAAGCAAGAGATGGTTTTCGTTTTAACAATCAATCAAAGCACAAATTCACTACTGGTGTCTCTCACGACCGCCTTGATTCATCCCCAGAGAGCGGGTCCAGCGCGGTGAGAGAACAACAAAAAGAAAAAACAAAAAAAAAACAAAAAAAAACATCACACTACAAAGTCGCCACTAAAAAATATAAAGCCAGAATACAGTTGCGTTGCAGCAGAAGTCATGTTTGCGGGCTCGGTCGTGGTGAGCAAAGCAACGCAGACCATGTAGGGGTCTGTTCCTCGCATCTTCACCACGGAGACTGCGTCACGTTTCTGGCCCCTGCCCTTTGTTTCTAGGAGCATCCATCCAACCGATCCCGCCTCTCCCGACCCCTGCCGTTGCCCCGCCCAGCCCGCCGCTCCGCCCTCAGTCGTCGTCGCCTCCTCCGTAGAGGTCGGCCAGCTTCTTGAAGCGAGGGCCCCAGTCGTTGAGGTAGTCGTAGTCCTGGTCCCCTGAGCTGGTGGAGTTGAGCGAGCTGACGGACCCGGCAGTTGAACCGCTGCCCTCGTAGTCGAACACCAGCAGGGAGTCGTAGGGGGGAGCTGTGGGGTCGTTGTCTGCCGCCCTCAGACCCTGAAGGCACAAAGAATGAAAGATCTTAACTCAGCCTACAGTTTCAGTATTTCCAGATTGGGCTTTCGGTAAAACTGGATTTAGGCCAATTGCTGTTGCTATCGAACAATAATGGAGGTGATGATTTTTCACACGGTAACAGGTTCAGATGGCCAGACTATAAAAGTTGCAATAAACCTCGTCTCATCTTGCTCACACAACCATTAGGGTTTTAATGTTCCATCATGATCTGAATGCTGTTTCAGAGCCAAACACTGAGCTGTGTACAGGGGCCAAATATTTCTAACTGCGTCCCTGCTGACAGGAATATGATCCTGGAAGGGGAAAAAAGTGAATCCCTACATTTGTCTTGGAAAAAAAGAAAGGGGGGGGGGGGGGGGGGGGGGGGTTCCAGGTTGTTCACACCTTTTTGCCCCTCCCCCCAACATCTTGCCCCCTCCTGACCTCTTCCCTTTTGCCACCCAGCCTGGCA
>JBAJHX010000096.1:21723265-21741525 GCA_037176925.1 Amniataba percoides
GATGGACACAGACATGAAGCCTCCACGTCGTGGTTACCTGACAATCTGGTGGATGAAGTGGTCGGGGTCCTGAGCGGCGAACACGGTCAGCGTGGTCCCCGCCGGCACCCCCTCCTCAAAGCGGATCATTTTGGGGTTGACAGGGAAGACGGGGGGCTCGTTCACATCCTGGACAGAAATGGTGACTCCTGCTGTGGACTGAAGCGAGGACTGGATGCCGCTGGCCAGGTGGGCCTGGTTGGACACCACCACGGTCAGCATGAAGGCACGATTCATCTCAAAATCCACCGGCTAGAGAAGAACGTACAAGGTGGGGGAGAGGAGACACATGATGATGACGGGATGGGAGGAAAATGAGTGTGGCTGATTGCAAGATTGGTTCTAGCTGTGTTCCAATTTAAGAAATGACACATAATTCAGTGAAAACAATGTGAGACCAAAGTACTCAGTCATCAGCATCTGGCACTTCAGAGCAGGTGGTGCATATTAGATACAATGATGAATAATAATTAACAACTGTACAGTTTCACTCTGAAAGAGCTAAAAATCAGACATCAGGATGTGTGTAGAGAAACTAAACGTATTCTTAGTTTTTACCTTGACCACTGTCAGCATGCCCTCATTGGTGATGGGGTTGGTGCGGATGGTGAAGTGTCCTGAGGGGTCTCCGCTGACAATGCGGTAGACGGCATTCCAGTTGGGACTGTGGGGCTGATCCCTGTCCACCACTGTCAGGTTGGTCACCACCACGTTCACCTTGTTCTCCGGCACCTCGCCTGAAAACTGCAGAGCAGGCGGGAGAGGGGGGGAGGGGAGGCGAGGCGAGAGCGAGGGGAGAGACAACATTATGCTGATGCTGCTGCAGTCGGCTAATGCATGTTAATAGGTTGATTTATTGAGATTTTAAACATTTCCTTGTGCTATCATCAATCTTTCAGCCTTTTCCAGAACTGTTATTATGAAAACAAACTGCTTTTCATGCCAATAATGCTCATTACACTGAAACATGAATTGAAAGTGGACGCCAAGTACATGGGGGAGAAATTAGAAAAATAGCAGAGGACACAAAGCGACGTATTTGTTTAAATGTGTATAATAGAGAATCATATCTTCTATTATGTTAATGCTGTCCCTTATTCCATGTCATATCTGTTTATATGAAGCTCTTTATTTGAACTAATGGATTTGTTCAATTAAGTGTTTACCCATTTCATTTAGATTCTGTGCATTCACCAAATCTAGGTCTTAATAAGCAGTTAGATAAGTACTGTAATTAAGGCAGCGGTAGGAATAATCTTTGGCTAATGATCTTCATTATATTGCAATCTGAAACAACTCCCTACTGAACTAACTCTGGAGGAAACTTAGTGGCAGCTGCAGCGCCTGGAGAAGAATTTATGGCGCAATAGGATACGTGTCCTCTTCTATAGGGATTTATCTAGCTACAGAGTGATGGGCACTCAAAGGTAGACCCTATACACACCCACACTTAAAGCTCTCATTGTCAGGCAATAATCTGCGTTTCCTCTTGTGTGGCGTTAACTTGTTTATGGTGCGTGTCTGCCAGCTGCTGTTCGCTTTAATGGCTTCACCATCGCGGGATTGAAGCGGTGTCCAAACCGTCCAGATTCCTATCCTTTCTCTCTCTCTCTCTCCCTCCCTTCCCCCCTCTCCATCCTTGCCTCCTCTTCTCCTATCCCCTGCAGTGCGGCCAGGCTGATAAGCGGAGAACAAATTAAATATGCACTTTCAGTCTCTGGTGTGTGGGCTCCTCCATTTCATTTTCACCCCGAGCTTTAGCGCAAACACCACCACAAACCTTCCAAGCTTGTTGGGCCGCACTGTCTGACGGCCAAATGCAATATGCTCTCTCAGAGGCATACACAATGGTGCTGACTGTAGGGGAGGATGCTTCCAAAATGGCCACTCTCTCTAAAATGCAATGTGGACCCATTGATAAGCCTCTAGAGACAGAGAGTCAGGGTTTCAGAAGGATTTTGTGCTTGCAGAGAAGAGGGGAAAAAGGAGCAGGGCAAATGAGATTCAATGGTAGGTAGTCCTCAAAGGGGGCCTGTCTACCAGTGAATATAAAATTTAAATGAGAAAAAAAAGAATCATTAAACTTTAATTTGAGTTGTTATGTCACAAAAGCTTTTGTCAGCATTACAGATTCTGGCTTTATGGGGCTTTATATACAAACTTTATGTGCTTTGCCTATTTAAACATTCATCAAGGAGAATTTCAGTGAGGGAACAGTGTGAGCTTGTTCAGCAACATTAGGTGAAGACACACTTTCTGAAGGCCTCCTTCAGGATTTTCAGGCTCGCAACAAAACCCCCATTAACAAAGTTTTTATGTTGAAATTTAAAGCAGTTTATTTGATTTCTTCAACAAAATGTTTTTATTCCGTCTGCAGATCAGCCTCTGTGGGAACAAATAACAGTGACCATGAATGTTAAAATATATAGAGGTGGACACAAATCACTACTGATTCAAATTGTTCTCCTAGGTCAGTGTAAAGCTTTGTAGTCAGTGACTATGTAGTCTCCAATTTTTTTCCAAGCACGGCAATCACATCACTGTTGAAATGCATAAATCAAATGCATCACTATTCATAAGGCAGATTCTAACTGAATGAACTTAGTGGCAAGTTAATACACAAGCTAATGGCCCATTTCCTTAAAGATACTGCACATGCATTGAATACCTCTAAAAAGATTCAATATGTAACATTAACTAGAATAATCATTGACAGGATTCTATTGTATTAAGCACAAATATCAGTAGATCACACATGTATGCAGGCCAGGACCAGACAAAACGCAACTAATGGGGGTCACTTTTGCCTGATCACATTTAATTATTGGTGTTAATTTTTAAAACTACCTCTAGACAAGACCAGCTTTCAAATGTTGGAGCTATAGTCGACCAGGAGAAACAAGAACCAAATCCTTCCTGAAAATAATTCTGCATTAAGGTGCACTGCCCAGCAGGGGGAAACTACTACCTTACAGATAACTGACTCAGAAAATGAAAATGTTCCATTTTAAGCTGCTGAGCTGTAGCTCAACAGGACTAAATGAGCTCTTGCTCTTCTTCATGGGGTGTTGAGAACAACACCAAATGGTAATGACAGCATTACATAGGAATAAATGTCTCTAAACAGACTCCTACTAATATCAGGCTGACATCAGTCCACTTAAGATGGCTGTTATGTCTTCTCAATGGTGTAATAAAGATGTAGCTGCTGGCAACAGGCATCCACAGTCATTCTCATTTTTCATGTTTTACAGACATATCAAGCTGCTTTTTCTAGAAGTCTGCTCTTTTTTAAACACAAATCAAAGCCAATGAGTTGGAAACAAAAGAAAGTGGTGAATGGCGATAATCTCTGGTGCTCCGGTTCCTACACATATTTCGGAGCTGCAGCTCTCAACCCCACCAGTCTTCCAGGCAACTCTCTTGCTCCTCATCACAGCTTGGTGAATGGGTACACTTCAGTGAGAATGTGATACACTCGATTAGATTGTTTGATTAGATACATTTTGGCAAGTACCATTGTCTTTTAGTTATCACATAATGACGAACACAGGACTAACATAGCGCGTCCAGGCCTGTGTGGTGATATGAATAAAACGACTGGCTTTTTTAAAAATTAGATTCTATATATCAGTTGGTTTACACCCCCGCAAGCAATTTCACTAGTTAGTAAATAAGCACATTAGTGTGCTTATTTTTTCTCTTTGCCTCCAGTAGAGAGCAATGAATTCTTCTCGCGTCTGTCATGCACAAATAATTACTGAACTGCTCCAAGTCTAGTTGCTTGTGTGGGAAGCAAAACAAAAAGTAGAGATTGACAAGGCAGTGAAAATGACATCTGAAAGAGAACAAATTCCTTGCTGTGGATGTTTCATGCAAGTGTGTATCTCAGTGAGCGACATACAACAAAAACACATTTTCATTCATTTTTACTCACCTTTTAGTCACATATTTAAAGATGGTCAACCGCTCCTTTACTGACAAGCAACAAAGCAAATCTTTATTTACTCAGGAGGGTTGCAGGGAAAGTAATGAGGTCCTGAAGAGATGACAACTATTTATCACACTGTGCGTGTGTGTGTATGCATACATTTGTGCACATGTTGCATCACTGTGTACTGTGCATGTCAAGTAAAATGCACGTGTTTTTGTGTGTCTACTGACACGCAGCATGTCCATTTTCTAGCTAGCAGGAGGACTCTGGTCCAGAGCTTCTCCCCAGTGAAGAGTGGAGATGGAGCCAGCACCACAGACGGGGACAGAGCAGTTCTGAGAGGAGCGGCAGTCTTGTTTGGTGAGCTCTACCCCTGACAGCTGGGGAGCTCTTATCTGAGCATGCGGCTGGAACTGTACTGGCATGCACGCTGCCGACGGCCCCGCCGAGGAGCCGGGGATCACAGTGTGTGACGCTGACACACTGCTCGCTCTGCCTCTGAGCTCGGCTGCAGACAGCATCTGTCTCTCTCCGGGATCTCAGAAATCCAAGCGCTCACATAAAGAGCAGCTACAGTCCTGTAGGTCTGTCAGGCTGTGGCCAGCATTTGGTTCTGCTCTGTGACCGGGGTGAGAAGAGAGAGCACGAGCTACATATGGGGGAAGTTGCAGGAACCTAAAGGCGTACATGTACACACAGAGAGCACTCGCACTCAGCATGGAAGAGCTTCTGCTTTCAGTTGCTGTTTTCTCATCAATCACCCTTCATATCTCACGAGCAAACAACTTCCTACCTAAGCATACTCGCTGCCATAGTTAAGTGGGCCAGCTGCAGTGTGGCCTCCTGTCAGACCAGTGTGAAGGTATCAGGGACCGGGGCCAGATGCCTGCAGACAAACAGTGGCCACCAGGGGCCCCGCTGGCAGGGAAAACACATAGAGGATGGGAGGGAGGAGTTCATGTCCCATCACTGAAACCAATCTCCATCTTGCATTCAGTCACTGTGCCTCTTTCTGTCTCTCCATATGTTGCTCTTGTATAGTGTTTCTTTATCCCTCACAGCGATGTTTTATATCCTTTATGCACCTGCCTTTATCCTTCATCTTTGTCAGCTGTTGTATATATTTCCACTCATCTCAGTGCTCTCTGAAAACACGTTCCACAAGTGCTACTACTGCATGAATGTTGTCTTTGTTGTCTTTGACCAGTCATTGTATTTTCTAACAATATCTGAGAGCACTTCGTCATTTAGAAGTCTTTGTAACATAAGAACCCTATTATTCCTTTAGGTGTTATATATAGATGGCTCTATGGAGCAGGCAGATAGCCCAGGGGCTAAATAAGCAATTATTAAAATGAATGACAAAAGGTCAAATCCTAAAGTGAAACAGTTTGAGTCTGACCCCTGACCTCCTAGTTTAGGCATATAGGCGTATCTTCTTTTTAGAGAATGCATAGAAATAATGTTGGCTGAATCTTACATTTCTGCAAATATCCTCCCCAAAACATCTTAGAATAATACAGTATATTCATAGCAAACAACCACATGATGAAACACAACCACTCTCCAGTTTTAATAAAGAGCTGTTAAATAAACAGTTACGGCAGCGATGAAATGACTAAACCAGGAAAAGGATGCTGAGAAAAATAAACAGAGGTAGGACTATTATACTCTGCATTTGGCCAAAGAGCCCTTTTTATCATTGGTGTGCTCCACACCAAAGCCACCCTGCTGATGTAGCTATTTGATTTCTTTATACAATAAATCTCACAAGGAAAAGAGAAATAAAAAAAAGTGGAATAAGAAGTTAAAAGGCCGTCTTCAAAGTACCTACCTATCCTCTCCTCAGCAAAAGGAAACACACATAACTCTCCCTCTTTTCTGAATGGCCTACCAATACCAAATCAATGGGAAATTTAGGACTCACTGTTCTGACAGTCAGTTCTGGGGGGTTGTCATTGATGTCGGTAATGCTAATAAGCGCTGTGGCTGTGTTGGACAAGCCAAAGTTCAAGTTGCCCTCCATGTCGGTGGCCTGGACGATGATGGTGTACTGGGACACTTTCTGTAAGAAGAAGCAGAAAAAGGACACATCAGGACACATCACATTTTGTAGCAAACCCAGAAATGGGACTCTGTCAAGAAATAAATATGTTTGCCATGTGACAGTAACATTGTGAGTCATGTTAAAGAATGAATAAGTGAAAGCATGAATGAAAATAAGAGACAAGAGCATACATGGAAGATGAGGTAAGCAAAACAAATTCATTCTTACAGTAAGGACAGCAATTCTCTTGCTCTACACAGAATTTTTTCCATTTTTTTCTCTCTCAAGTCAAGGAAACAATGAAAAAGTCTAAACAAGGTTAACACTTGTGGTCATTTCATCTTCTTTCACAGCTACCCACTCACTGCAACAACAAAGCAAATGTAAACTGTTAAAACACCTTATTTGATAGTAAATGTGCACACACACATACATACACACACACACACACGACCAGACGCGTGCACAAAGTTGCAGATAAGAAGAAATGTTGGTAAAAGGCCCATCCATTATTGCCTAAAAGTCTTTGCTTTCCGCTGTGGGAACAGACCTGGATCATCACTCATTTTAATGGAGGTTTCGTCACTTTAAGATGCGCAACGGTGCTGCAGATAATACCAGGAGGTGGACGGGTCTAATTTAGTCCAGTTACAGTGAGGGGGAGTTGCCCCAGAGTGTACTGCAGCACACACTGCAATATAACAGTGTCATGAGAACAAACAGCATCAAACACAGGGCTTTGTCAGGACAGCACCAAAAAACAAAGAGGCTCATCCAGCACTGCTACACTGTCTATGGTGCCGAAAGTTCAGTCTGTCCCCAGACTCCACACTGGGAAAATGACCCAGTGTGGGTGTGTGTGTTTCCATCCTCACAGTATAAGCCTATCTGCTTTGTGGTCTCTTTCTTTCCCCTATTAATCCATTTGGCTCAAACCTCCTTTGTAGCAGAGCAAAGTGAGGCAGCAGGAAAGAATGAACGTCAAGGACAGGCCAGTGTTTGGCGCACAGGGCCTGCCGCTGTGTTCGGCATGTGTGATAGTCCAATGTTTGTTTGTTGCTCGTATAGTTCTAGCTGTATTCATCCTGGTGCCGCACTTTCTAACAACTTGCCGGCCAGTGGCACTGATGTCAGGGACTGCCTGGAGGAACAAGAACAAACTCAGGCAGAGGTCTTGTAGGTGCAGATGAGGGAGTTATTGCTTCCTGCTTAGGTGGCTGCTTCTATGCTTTTTCATTTCTTTGAGTCGTGCTTTTTCTTTTCTCTCTTCTTTCTCCCATGGTTTATTCTGTCCTCTTTGTTAACTCACATTCTGTGCTTCTTTTGATCTTCTGCTATCTTTCTCATCACATCTCGGCTGCTCAGAGTTCTCTGCTTTTCTCTTCTCTATCTGTCTATCTCTCTGTCAGTCTTTCTGCGTGACTGCGTGTGTATCTCTATATCTCCCTTCTCCCTCCCACTCTTTTTTTTTCCTGTCGTGAGGGATACAGTTGATTGTTTGATCAGTCAAACCATTAAGACCAGTTAAAACATCCAGCTGGAGTCATTTAGCATCTCTCCAAGTCATTATGAAGTGAGCAGACATGTTAATCCGCACCAAACCAACCCTATTAATGAAAATTCAATACTGAGTGCCCTTTATTAGACTCATAATTAAATATCAATACCATCTCCCCTCATAGAGCGCTTCAGTAAATAGTGCCTCCAAACGAATGTGTCTCTCTGCACACTCATTTAGATCCCGTCACATACATCAATCTAGAAATAGCGCCAGATGGCTGCAGGAAGCTAATAGGCTCCAGTTTTGATGGACGCCTTTTTCTCTGGTCAGGTGAGGAGGAAATTACTGGAGCTGAGCCAGCAGGTGGAGCTGTCACACAGTAGGAGGTGTGGCTGATGCGTCTGATCCTGCAGGGTTATATCACTCATCTGAGGGTAGTTGTGAGTTTATGGCCCTTCTAGTGCACATACATATCTGCTAACACTCCAGTGAGTGGGAACAGGTGGGACACTCAGACTCTTACACCGGGTATTTACGTGTGCACGCCAAACACGCAAACACACACAGACGCGCACACACACACACAAACACAGAGCCAAGCACGGTCTGCTATTCAAAAGTGGCTGCCCTAACAAGCTAGTAAAAGGCTCTCTAATGAGTCCTATAGAAGAGCTGAACAGAAAATCTCTTCCATATTAGAGTCCAGCGCTGGCAGGAAATACGCCTTCCTGTCTTACGACCAACAGCAACATCCCAGGCTCCCCCACAGGCCTTGAGCCTCACGACCTTAATCTGCAGGAGTTGGATGCCATCAGAGGCCACAGAAACACCTGTACACAGAGCTCTGCCAACAATAAAACCCAATCTTCCTTTTCATGAAGAACCAAATTAGGTAGTTTACCATCCAGCAGACTGAGGAAAGAAATAGGAAAATGGCTTCAGGCTATCAACGTTAGCAGCTCGACAAGTCAAGCCAAACTGCAGACAGGACAGGTGGAAAACCTGGCTGCTCGTGGTGTGCAAGCAAATGGACTTGCACTCCAGCGAGACTTTGTTAACAAGAGCAAAGTAGAGGAAATAATGGTCTGAACGTGTAAGGCGATGTTGAACAAGAAAGCGGAGATGAGTGGTTTTCTGGCAAAACATGTACAGTGGTGAATTAATTATACCTGGGCTGAGTGTGCATTTTCACATGGCGTGCTGTAAAAGGACCACTCAACGTGGGTAAAGAGAAAGAGGCCAGATGAGTGAAAGACTTGCTCTTACTCGTGTCGTGGTAGATTGAATTCCGGCCTGCCACGCTGCTACCGGACAAAGTCATTAGCTTGTCACTTACAATCTGTCTCAAATGGCCTGGCACTTGTGGCTAAAACAGAAGCTTTTTTTCTTTTGACTACTCTCTCTGCCTCTCTCTCTCTCTCTCTCTCTCTCTACCTCAGTGACCTATAGAGTCAGTGACCCCCCACTATAGTTTCAGTTCAGTTCAGTTGAGATCACTTCAACCGAATTTACTCGATTGAATTTGATGTTATTCGATTCCGTTTCATTGGATTTGAGCTCATTTCAGATCAGTTCGATACCTACAGTACGTGCAGTTGCAGGGGGTTGTGACAGTGAAATGCAGTACACTTCTGCACAGCTATATTCTATTCTATTTTCTTTTCCCAGTTAGTTACCAAAAATATGTACCAAAAACTGCTTGTCTTCATTTTCATCATCCATCCCACTCTTCATCTCTCATTGGAGTGTCTCTTGGGTTGAGGACACAAACAGCTCAACACTAGTTTGAAGAAATCATAAGCCAGTGGTGAGTTATTGCGAGCAGCGCGCTGTTCTCTGAAAGCTTTTCTCTGAATCCCATTGTAGCCAGATACATAGGTAAATCTGAAATATAAACTCAGAATCCCCTTGATTAGATACGCCTCCATATTTAGGCAAACAGCTCAGAGTCACATACTGGATAAATAAAAGCTGTGAGTCACATATAAGCAGAATAATACTAATACAAAACACTACTGGGCTTAAAGTTTAGTTAATTGTAAAACTGAGCATTACAATACAAAAGAAAGGACATTATTAAGCATGTATGAGCATGGTGGACATGCTGTTGTCAGACTTGGTGGTTCCTGTATGTCGCAAAGACATAAAAACAGCAATGCCAGACAACAGGCATTGCACACTATGTGTTCTCATCTCAGGTCTCTCATCAAAGAGGGAACACAATCAGCAAAATCTGGTCACAGTGGAACAAGATAACAATGGAAGGTTTCTACCATTTTGTTGATTCTTGAGAGACATTTTGCTAAAAAAAAGAAAAGAAAAGAAAAGTAAACTGCTTATCCAGTAATATCTGACACAGTGTTAAAATCTCCATCCAGTGGTTAATGTAAGATGGACAGAGCCAAATAAATATGCAAGGTTTGCAGGGGAACACTGACCATGATCACATGTAGAGGAAATATTCCTATGTGTTCGATGTTAGATATGGTAACCTGGTATTAGTGTAATAGGTGTACTGTATGATTTAGCATTGTATAATGATGTAATGCAAAACACTTTGTATTTCCTCCACATCATTCTTCCACAGAAACTTATGGAGTCTAACATTTTCTCTGTAAACCCTTTAAAGAATAGGAATAAAAGAGTGGACTCACCAATACATTTTGCTTTAAATGTATCTATGAGGTGTGGAAAGGAGGCAACTATGTAAACTAGTAATAGGCAAATATGATCAATATAGGGATCCTTGCATTTGTGAAAATCTGACTTATATAAAAAAATATAAAAGTGTTTTTTATCAGAAAGACAGATCAGACATGTTTTAAAACTACAGTGGAAGAAGTGGAACAATTCAGGCTTTTTTTGAAGACAAAACAAGGTTCAATTCAGTTAGCTAGGTGATGTTGAGACAGACCAAATATTTCGCTGATTGAATGTTGGCTACAATCGGTCAGCATCCACCCACATACGTCAATATTCTCCACTCAGCAACCGGCTCACAATCCTCTGATGGCTTGGCTGTGTGGCTCCTGGAGCTTTGGTGCTAGGCGGCAAGTTAACATAACTCAGCGCCTCTGAGACAATGAAGCCTCAGACCCATTTAGGATGTCTGCTCTCAGCCTGCATCCCTGCAGAACCTAAGGGAGCCAGGCTGTGGGCACTCATGTCCTCAAGACAGTCCAGGAGATGTCTTAATCGACGGCAAGACAGTCCAACATAGAGCTGGCATCAGTCTGGTGGACAGCCTGGCGTCAGGCCACGTCGCACCACGCCATGTCAGACCGTTCCAATCCAGGGCTCATGGGAGACTGAGCCAGCCTGGGGTAATGAAAGACAACAGCCCTGCCTGCCAGCGGAACCGGCGCCATGGAAAGAGGGCACAAAGGGAGAACATGCACGCCAGCTGCAGCACCCTGACATCTCCCACTCTGCTACCTGCTGCACCAGACTTGGATGGATTTCTTCCATAGTAGGCTGAGAGACGAGTCTATTTATAGCACAGCATGTGCTACATGTAGAAACAAACAGACACAAAATTACGTGAACCTTAATCTAACCCTTCATCTACTGCAATCTTAATTCTAGTTTAAATTTTTATCCCAGAACCTTGTAAATGCAGAAATCAGAAATACAAAATTACACACACACACACACAAATACCTATACAGTACTCAAATTTTAGGATGTATGGAGTCAAACACACATGTATACTGCTTAACCCAGCTTGTTAGCCTGTGGGCAGGAGCACATAGAAAGCATGTGAGGTCAGGGGAGGAAAGGGGCTGCAGGGAGTGAGGGAGAGAGAATAATTGGTATTCAGCGGTGTCAGAGGTAAGTCATACCAGGCTAACCTCCATGTACCCCCTGGTCTCCTCAACACGAGAGAACCTGCTTCACCCCTTAATTAGCACATGAATATTCTAATTAGGCATCAGCATGGTGGATGAGGATTAGTTAAAGTGTGAGATGGGAGAGAGGAGAGAGAGAGAATATAAAGTGTGTGCTGTCAAGGTTTTTATAGGGTACTCAATGTAGTGAGTGTGAACGTTCGTGTTTTTTTTCTTTGTGAAGTAGCATGTGTATACACCACTCTGGTTGCACGGATCCAGTTTTAGACCTTGGACTCTTGTTCATGATGGCCGCTGCTGCTCCTCAATCTGGGCGAGCGTCACTGAGTCTAAACAACAGACATAACTGCATTGGAGTGCTTACGCGAACACGTGCCTGTGTGTCTGATTGTGTTTGTGTGTTAGCGTTGATGACCTTGACAGCAGGTGGGTGAACTCCCAGGTGTGTCCCAGTTTTAGTGGGAGGATCAGAGGCAGGTGGGACTGAGGCTGGCTTGATGTGTCCAGATTAATGAGCTTTCCCTCACTCACATCAGCTGCTACTGCTGCAGCCTGGGCCAAGCTGGAAACAGGGACACAGAGCTGGCTGGCATTCACTAGACTCATTTATATTGTCCCACAAATGTATCACACTATCAAGCCATGCCAGCTCTGTATAAAATTTGGATAAGGAGCGAGCATTGATATATTGCATTCTTCTGTTATCAAAACCTCGTTTTGTTCTTGAGATTTTATCCGTAATTATTCTCCAAATATGCTTGCCTTACTGTTGGTGAAATCCTTTTTTAAAGTGTTGCCTGGCTGGCTTTACTACCGAGAGGGACCAGCGGGACTTCTCAGAATATAAACATTATGAGACACACTCAACGATGCTTTAATGTCGGTTGTAAAATCAGCCAACTAAGTTACGAGGATGAGATTATCGTCGTAATGGCGGCATATGAATTTGAACGTTTCCCTGATTTTGCCAGTCGTATTTCTTTTTGTATTTTTAATCTGGCACCCGAGAGAGAGGTTTGTGTATGTTTGTGTGTTTGTGCATGAGACAGAGAAAAGAGAGAGAGAAAGGCTGCAGGATGAATCTCCCACGAAACGCCGCTGCCCAGAATCACCTGATGCAGCTGGAGATAAACAAAAGTCGGCCCTGCGTGACCTCCCTCATTAGTAGAATAAGATGGAAGATGGAGCAGGGACAATGCGTGTTGTGCTGGTGGTGTGTGGGTTGGCAAACAATGATGGCAAGCAACAGACACACACACACACCAGCGATGGATGAGACAAGTAAAGACAATGAAGAGAAAGCTCCCGCAACCTCATCAACGGAGAGGTGCTGGATTTACGTGGCCATTATATTTGCCCTGCTCTGCTCTACGCTCTTAGGAAAACATCCACCTGTCATTTATATTTAAACACTTTTATGTATGAAAACAGGCAAATTACTGGAATCATTTTCAGTTTTTGTCGAATGTTTAATTTTGGGTTTACTTTTTCAAAGGGCAAATGCTGCTGAAAGTCATCCTGGGTTTTATAAAGTCTCATTACTGGGGATCAAATCGGGATTTGTGAGGCTTTTCACAGCAGTGTGTATCCACAGAAATGTTGCAAAATATACATAAAAGTCTTATACATTTTATATTTATATTATATAATTACCAGCTGGTGAAAAAAATACCTTTATTAATTAACCAGTGAAATGTAATTTAAACTGTAATACATTTTCAGTTTCATTATTTGAGGATTTATTTTGGGAATTGTAATTAACTTACAATTAGATATTTTTGGGTTGAATGATGGCCAAAATGGACAGACCAGAAGAAGACATTAAAACTAATGTTAAGTGCTGATTTGGTAACTGACCTGTATAACTCCATTTGATTGATTTGACATGTCTCTGTCCACAGGGACACAAGCTGCTGTGAAGCACTGCACAGCAGCAGCAGGAGTGTATGTGTGTGTATGTGCACGATGTGAGGGGGTCTCTGTAGAGAGGCTGTGTGAAATAATGAATGACTGAATGGGATGGCTGTGTTGTTTTCAGGTTGCTTGTTGAGGACACGGGGAAGCAAGAGTTAGACGAGAGATTGATATGACTCTCATATCTGTGTGTTCAGTATGAAGCCTGGAAAAAAAAAACAGTTAGCCTTACTCTGCCCTGTTTATAGTTTTGTTGCACTCATTTCTCTGTCTCCTCATTTCCTGACTGTCTCTACAGTTTTATCTGTCCAGTAAGAAAATGAAAAAAATATAGTGCATTAAGCGAGTGACTGACATTTCCTGCAGATGTTAACTAGCTCACACCCAGGACTCAAAGGCGAGCAACATCATGTAATGAGCAGCCAGAGATCTGCTCTGGTGTCCTTTAACACCTGGATGCAATTAAATCAAACTGCTGAAGGCCAAGAAAATAATGCTGCAACATCAAGACTCAGAATTTCTGTTTTCAAAGTTTTGTCTCATGGCTGGCTGGACACAAATGAGACGTGGACTGATGAACACAATGCGTAGAGCTGCCACTGACCTCTCTGTCCAGTCCGGCCGCCACTGTTACTATGTCCCCAGTCTCGCTGTTGATGGTGAACATGTTGGGGATGGGGCTGTGGGGTGTCTGTGAGAGGATGCGGTAGCGCACCATGCCGTTAGCGGTGGTGGAGTCGTCAGAGTCTGTGGCTGTCACCTGCATCACAGACGAGCCTGCGGAGAGAAAGTTAGTCAGCTGGGAATACTCAGAGCTAGCAGAGTAATCTGAAAAGTGGATGCACACAGCACTTGAGGGAGGTCAAGTTGGGAAGAAAAATCAAGACAGAAAAACAAGTAGGCGACATTCATTAAAATACAAAGATGTGCTTTTCAAGGTCCTTTGCACACATAGTTTTGAAAATACATATGGCATAGCGGAGGCTCCTTGTAAGCCCATTACTGTTAATGAATTTGTGGGAAATATCAAAGAGAAGCAAGAGGGCTCAGAAGACAACAAACCCATTTATAAACAAGAAGCAAGTCAATCAGACTTTGCAAATTGCTGTGACATTCTCTGTACTTTGGCAAGCAACTTTTAGAGTGAGAGCTATTACAGAGCTGAGTACAAAAACACAAACAAATCTGTTAAATAAGCCCCTATTTTAAGCTGTGCTGTTTTGTCCTCTGTATATAGCAAGCTAGTGGGGTAAAGTTTCCATCTCTGCAGAGTCCATTTAGTAATGAGCAGTGCTGGGTCTTCTGCCATTTCCACCATCCATTATTTCAGCCTTCAGCGGCCCCGTGGCCGCCCTTAATGCTCCGATGCTCTCTCCCTATTTGTCTTAGAATCACGGATAAACAGTGCCATTTAAGGCAGACAGCACAGAGGTGGTGAGGCAAAGGCAGTATAAGTGTGTGTGTGTGTATGTGTGGGTAAATGGTGAATGCATGTCTGTGTGAACGTGCAGGTGCATGCGTGTATCTGCATGCATGTGCGTGTGTTTGTCCTCACAGCATGTATCAGGGTGAGAGGCCCGTGTCACTGCATCTTCCCAGCGCAGAATTATTGATTTGCACGAGTTTGTCAGCTGGGCTCACAAATGCGACCAGGCAATTAGGAGCACTTTGTGCTGGAGAGAGGAGAGATCACCTCGCCTCTCTCACAGGGTTCTGTGAAAATGTCACTTTCCATCAGGCAGCCATTTACAGGCTGCTCCTGCTGCCGAGAGAAAGAGACTGTCAGCTCGCAGGAGGGGGACAGCAGAGGGAAGAGGTGGCTGAAGCACAAACACGCCTGACTGAGAAGACAGTGTAAGTAGGAAAAAAAATTCAAAGGAGTGACTCAAGGACATAGGAGCTTAAGTATAAAAAGGAGACAAGGGAAAGAGAAAAGGGGAATGTGGTAATTATAACACCTACATTTCTGGTCTAAATTAATTTGAAACTTATAATTTGGATAACATTTCTAACACTTCAAATATACCGCAATTTTCCCGTTAATGGGCACCGAAAAAAGAATCTGCGACTAATGCATTAGCACTTTGGCTACCTCAGCGGGCGCCACGGTGGGTGGCAGGTGCCACATTGAGCAGGCACTAAACCAGTAATGTTCAATTATCACATCAATCAGCAAAACACACATCAGTGTGTGTTACCACAGTAGTAAAGTAAAGTTTGCTTCATTGCCTTCCAGATCGTACATTTAAAGGCCGCCGCTGGAGCAGGAGCGCTGCTGGACTTGCAGCAGATACGGTGGTCCCTTGTGGGTATGAGCAGATACAGGTGTCTCCATTCCCATAATTGGGTCTAGATGGCACCATCATTCCTGTGACAGCCTGTATGGACAGGATAATTGTAGCCTCGAATTCTATTTCAAACGTCATTAAGTTTCAAAGCAGGATTTGTCACTTTGTCCGGCGAGGAAAAAGAAAAGAGTCTAAAGATAGACAGGAAGAAGAAAAACAATTACAGCGATTCCACGGAGGACAGCGTCAATATATAATCAACCATTTCAGTCCCACAGGGAGGGAGAGGACATGTGACACACGTGATGCTGAATCACACGTCAGTGCTGCTGCCTTTCATTTCTGAGTCGGGGATTCAGTGATATAATGACGGTGTGGTTTTAGATCCAAAGAGGGGTTGCCATGCCTGAAAAGGGTTAATCTCTGAGCCTGTTTAATTCCTCTTTAATTTGAACACTAATTCCAAATCCTAATTGCTTTTCCGCCACAATCGCTGGAGCTGAAAATTTAACTGGTGGCAGGCACACATATTGTTGGCCATTTTGCTCATGTGATTTGAGATCACCGGTGAGGTCTATGTGCTACCTAAACATTAGCAAGCCAGAGTCAACATCTGCTTCCCAATTAGAGTAAAGATGGAGAAAAAAGGAAGATGGATAGTGACAGACAGATAGCGGAGGGAAGGGGAAATAAACAGAGATGCAAAGATAGAGCAGGAAACTGCAAAGCCCAGAAAGAAAGTGAGAATGAGAATAGAAGTGAGAGGGTTTGCCAAGACCACCGAAAGCAAAAGTACGAGAGGAAGTCAGGGAGCGAGAGCGGATGGATGGTGTAAGAGGATAATAACTCTCATCAGCGGAGGGAAGATGGAGGTTGAAAGAGTGGCCGCGGTACAGTAGATAGAGAGTGAGAAGGAGAAATAGAGGTTGAGAGGTAAGGGTGGGATGAGAAAAGGTTGAAACCCTGTGAATCTTTGGGGAAGCGGTGAAGGGGGGTACCTAGTGTTCATACAAGAGCCTCTAATGGAGCCCGCTGCTCTCTGAGGACACAAGGACACAGTCGAACCATTCGACCCACTCACAAATAGATGCCACGACTTCATAAATCCACGCAAAGGCCAAAAAATGCACCTTTTACCTTGATCACTGCATCATAGCTATGCCTGCGGTTCTTGACTTGGTTTCTCTTATCTGACAGAGCAAGGGGTAAACAGCTGAATCTGCACGTTTGTCTACTCCACCCTGGTCTGTCACACAGAAAGGCACTGAAGACAGTAAATGGGGAGAGTAATTTTGAAAGTCCAGGGTTCAAGATTGCCGTGGAAGTCCAGACTGCTTTCTGCATAGAGAATGTGAACCGACAGGACTAATATTATCTGATTTAATCATCTGTACAAAAGATGAGCAGCAGGGTTAGCATTTATCTGGTTCTTAATGGGTGCACTCCATCAATTTTACACACAAAGATCAGTTTATTTACCAAATAACTGTTTAATTTAAAACATTTGTGAAATGTCTTTTATGGCTCTGGCATCACAGGATCCAGTGTTTTGGGAGCTTGATTTATTCTAGGAATTTTAAATCAAGATGTCTTGGCAATAATTTAGCAATTTTTTAGGAAATACAATATGATTTCATTGGAATACCTTTCTCAAATTGTAAAAATCTGCATCCGGTCATTTCTCAGTCAATTAATTGGTTAGGTCATGAATTATCATACTCTAGAAAGAGATAATAAACGTCTCTTTGGATCTAAGCAGAAAGGGATGATATGCAAGTTCTGCAAGTTCTGTCAGAAGGTGAACATAAACATATATATCACTCTAAAGTTTAAGCCTAAATGAATCCTAAAATCACCTTTAAACAACGTTCGCCTACTTTTGATGAAGGGGCATGCACCAGCCTTCAGCCTCATAGGCATCACAGCGCTTACAGCCACTGGCTGTGAGTTTTTGACAGCATGCCAATAGCAAAACTTACTGTAGAAGAAAACTCACTGAACTACTCTTGGAACTGGGGATAACAAGTAAAGGTGGCAAGACTTCACACCCGCTTTCTAACACTCGTGTCCGAGTGTGATGTTACTTTTACAAACTGGTTAAAAAATGTAAATTGACACAAAGCAGTCCTTAATACTCAGATGCATGCTCTCATTCAGTAAAACCAATTGATGTGGCTCTGCTGGATTTTCTGCATTGGCACTATACTACTAACATATTTACATGGACTGTTAAAAGAGTTTGGAGCACAGTGGGAAACACCTGCTCACAAAGTCTTGGTCCAACACTGATTGAAACATCGTTGTGCTCTTCCACCTCTTCTCGCCTCCATCTCTCCCCTCCTGTACCGATCCCTAATTACCCCCCCAGGCAAGATGGAGGGAGAAAGTCTCTTAAATCTCTCTGCAACTGTTAACAAACTCTTTTCAGGAGAGAGTGAGTGAGTGAGAGAGGAGAGAGAGAGAGAGACGCAGCCCCCATGTCCCCCCCTTGGGAGGGCAAATCGACTGTGAGAGAAGGTACTCAGCTGCTGGTTTTGATCTTGCACTCTCATTTCCGAAGGCCTTTTTGAGGCAGACGGTCCATAAAAGGGAACAACTTGCTGTCAGAGTTGGGGAAAAGGCAGGGTGGGGACGACAACACATCACAGGGCAGATGTTCTGTACTGCAGTCTCAGAACACAAGAGCTTT
>JBAJHX010000096.1:21741690-21767279 GCA_037176925.1 Amniataba percoides
TGATAAATATCCTCTGGCTCCATCTGCTGTCTCTAAGGCCATTTGACAATAACCACCACCTGAATGCACCTGAATCAAAACAACCAATCAGAGCAGAGTATCTGACTGAGCCTCGGTCAGAGCTCCGGCAGAGGCTCCTCTTCACTGCACATGCATTAACCAGACACAAGCTTAACAGCATAATAAATAACAAACCAAATACGAAGTAATGAGAAAACACTACAATTACATAAACACAAGAACAATAACGAAAAGTTAGTTTAAAAAATGAAAAACAGAGAATTACATTGAGTGACGCCACAGGGATGTGAGCTGGTTCACACCATAGTCAGCAGGAAGCAGCGAGCTAAAACATATCTTTGCTCAGATTTTCAAAATAAGAGCATTTTCAGGCTGCAATTGGCTGACTAATGCGTTAAGATTTTATAAAAATTCAGATCATTATGGTGAAGAGGCACAGTATGTTAATCTAGTAGCCAACACACAGCTTATAGCTGTCTATGACAGGCCACAAGTGTTGTTTTCATGATACCAAATGAGCAGCACTAAAGAACCTATTTCTACACATTTAACAGGTTTAGCAGGTTCCCCGGGATAATCCTCCTAATTTCAGATTGAATCCCATTTATTCCTCATTAACAAGAGCTGAATGTGATCAGATAGCTCATTTAGTCATGTACTGTTTTGTTACGTTTGATTACCTGCACAAATTAAATTCTATTAGTCACAGGTTCATTTGGTGCTGAGCAGGGGCCCGGTGGCAGAAAGTGACAAATGAAGCCGTTTCAAACTGATCCTGGCTGACGGTTTGATCCGATCTCCCCCTACGTAACATCTGTTGACCGTGATAAGGGTGGTTCCCTGTAGGTCTCCCTCTTTGATGGCTTTCACGCAGCGCTAGATGTGAAGACATGTTGTAATGCTTCAGAGCACCTTTGATATCTGGGCACAGATACAGAATATGATACTACTTCAGCTTTACACATATGCCCCCTTTTCTTGGCATTTAGAAGAAACCTGGCGGCAATGGATTATTATTGAAAAACCATCCAAAGCTAAGGCGTTTTGCTATTCCTTGCATTTTTCTGCTTTTATATACTTTTTGTTGAGCACCCTCAAAATAAAGGGCACATCTTCCTTTGTGCATGGATTCATACAAACTTTCATTGTCAAATATATTTTTCAAGTGTCATGTTCCAGCTGTCTACTCAAACTGACCTGATAAACTTGAGTTTCTATGGGAAAGTTGCAGCATGAGCGCTGGATTTCAATCAATATACCAATGAAATTTATTAGAAATATTGTTGGGAATTTCTTGCGATGTTTCACACCTCTTCAGAAAAATGGTGGATGAAATTGTTTAACCTTTTATAAAGTGAAACCGTTACACTTGACACCAGTAGTATCTAACCATGCAGATGACCTTCCTTTTTTTTGCCAAGGCTTCTCTGCTGCCGAGACTTCTGTCACCATGCCCATACAAGTGAAGCGTTTGATTTGTCTTGCCAGCATCAAGAAGTGGGAAAATATGCTTGCAATTCTGTGTTTATGGACTAGAGTAAATAAATCTCAAATACATTTTGAGGCCATTTAAGATTCATTATAGCCACAACCTATTGTGCTGCATTGCTTATTGTCCTAAAATTTCATACAAAATGTTACATCAGAGATATAAAATTGAAATGTCTTTGCTTTGCTTTTTTACTGTTGAGTTCTCTGTGCCCCGGTGGGCTCATGCAGTGAATGGATACAATAACATTTAGGAAAACCCATAATGTGACTGTTAACGCATTTTGTTGTGAATCATTATACGGTATCAATAGTCTTTGATGTTCGCCATGTTTAAACCTGCTGTGGGCATTGGGAGACAGCCAGTTGAGATATTCCAGCTGCATCAGTGCCCCCATCAGCACCTGTCAGCTGCGGCGCTCTGACAGGTTTCAACACACCACCTGTTGCAAGGATGGAAAGACAATGTGTCACCTCAGGGACACCTCAGGGATTTCCACGGCCATCCTCCGACTCCATAAAATGATCCAAAAGCTTGTGCAAATTCTGGATGCGCACTGAGGATCTGTGAAGCTCAGTGTGTGTGATCACTGCAGCTCACTTATCTGGCTTTTGATAATCACTTAAAATTTCAGACTTGTGTGTTATATTACAATTTAGTTGGAAGAATTTAGTAAAAGAAATGGATATTTTAAGATGAAGGTGAAGTGCCCTACCGGGTCAGAATAGTGAGTAGGAGTCAATAAATAGAAAAGCAGCTGAGGTGTTCTTCAAGATATGTAAAGATGACAAGTGAGAAAAAGAAAGGGTGAAAATCCAGAGGTCCTGACGCATTCGCAAGCTAGAAATAAGTATTATTTTGTGCTTGGGAGGGCTTCAGATTTCTCTACATTTCAGTTCACACTGTTCTTATATTGAATCTTGGTATTTTTGGTTGTTGCCTTAGGTTTTGTGATTCAATGTAGCAAAGTGTATGGTGTGTAAAGAAAGGTGCGTATGAAAGAGTTTAGTCAAAGTCTGAATTGATGTTAATTAACGTACATCACCTCGGGCGTCTAGCTCAACAGTTAACCGAGTATCCCATTCTCTATCTGCAGAGCTGCTGGGTATAAAAAAACGACTTCACGACTTAAGGTCTAAACTGGGTCCATTATTCGTGAGTAAAATATTTAACCAGCAGAGGATATATTAGAGGCTTAAATGGGCCAGAAAAGTGCAGCCGTTCTTGTTTTCTTCGACTAAACAGGCAATCAGGCCGACGAGGCTTTGCAGCTTATCTTCCTAATTAAAATTTATCAATGCAGAGAGCAATGACTGAGCAAGGGAAGACAAAAAGCGTTGCACTCCACACACAATATGCTTTTCTGACACCAAACTCCCAACACCTGACACAGTGCGCTCCTGAACAAACGCTACTTGGCGAGGGCTGCTTAATGAAGAGCCGAGCAATGATACTTTTCATGGTGTAATATAATTCTTGTTAATTGGTATCATAGTTTGCATTCTGTTCAAAACAGAATTTAATTCAAAGACTTTTGTCGTTGCATGCTCTCATTTTAAACTAAGCAGAGTATCAGAGCGAAAAACGAAGAAAGTAGTTTTTGGACTGTCTGGCTGCCCTTGCTAATTAGGAGCTCTGTATATAGATCCACGCTCCACTGAGTAACCAGTGTTCACACACACATACACACACACACACACACATATGCACACTCACACACACAAAGTAAATCCTGTACTCGCACTCACACACACGCACAACATGCTTTCCTATATTGTTTACAAATCCCCCTGAGATTAAACTTTACAGCAGAACAATATCTGAACGCTGTGAAGACAAACATGGGTCCTCAGGGTCTGATTGTTAGAAGAGTTCTTCCAGTCAAGACATGAGGGCTGCTTGCACATTCTGCTCTCGTCTCGGGCTTCGCACTGACCACAGCTCTGTTCTGAGAGAGTTCCGACATCCCTCCATGCTCTGCGGAATCTGATAATGATGCATCCAGCCAAGACACCGTAAAACAAATATCTCATGGACTTGCTGCCATCTGAACTGACCCGAAACTTCAGGAGCCACGGCAAATGCACACCTAAAATTTTGAGGTGCGAGTCCAAGTTTACTCAAGACTACTGTGAGGGAGACTGAAAAATGACTATTTTTGAAAAAGAAAGAGAAAACAACAGGATACTTGAGCAATGAGTGCATTGTGGTCATTTTAAACATTTTCCTCTGGCAGTTGTTAGCAGTTTAAATGATTCCAATTAAATCCATCTCAAGCATAACATCAGACAGATTGGTGTATGAATAATCTTCTGCAGCGAGACGCAGACGCCCCGAAAGCTGCTGTGTATTTAAAGTTAGGTTAGTTAGGTATTTAAAGGCTTTCATTATGACTTAGCCAATCAGAAGTGAACAAAAGGTATCGTTCCTTCAATAACAAAAGGCAACAGCGCTGCCTTTTCACTTCTCCTTTAGTCAGAGTGTGAGGTTTGCCGTTGAATGCTAGATAAATGTGAGACTAGCAAAGTCCTACAAATTACCACAACTGTTTGATAAAGCTGTGGTTAACAACCTGATGGACAGGACCCCCGTAAAGCCGAAAAAATAGGGAACTATTGCATTAAGGCACCGTAATTATTTATGTGATTCTTTCAGACTGTCCAAGTCTGAATCAATTTGGGATGTTTTTCTCCTCTTTCATCTTGTAAAGATAAAAAAAAAACTTACAAGAACACAGCTGAGGTATTGTGTCTTTAGTCTGCTGTATGTTTTAGAAGAAAGCTTGATGATAACTATTAGAACAGGTCCTGTTTAATTATAGAATCATGATCATTTGGAATTATTTAATAGCACTGATACTCATTTAGGAAACCTCCATTTATAGATGGATTTATTAACAGCAGATTTGTATTTTATATTATGGCTTTCTAAAACTTGTGTCTGAAATTGCAGTGTGGTCAGAATGATACAGCACGTTCAACTAAATGATTGAATCTGTCTAAATAAAGGTGTTGACTTTGCAACTTGCCTACTAAACAGTTAACCAGAGATACCATAGTGCATGTTGTTTACATATCATTATTAAGAGCATCAATGTAATGAAAAGTGAGTCTGAATGTGCTGTGACTGTGGATGATTGCGCACGTGAAGGAAATTAGCTAGTCAACATTAATGGACCATACATACAAATCTAGTGCACCTTTTTTTTTGTAGTTTCTCAGTGTTTTTCAAGAGAGCTCCTTGTTGCCATTTAATTATCAGAGTCCACACAGATGGATCTACGGTGAGCTCTTACCTGGTTTGGACCCTTCAGCCACCGAGCCGTTGTACACCTGGTTCTGAAACTCGGGTCTGTTGTCGTTCATGTCGATCACATAGATGTAGAGATCGATTGGGTTCTCCACCTGGTTGCCATTCATGTCCACCGCATGGGCTCGCAGCTGTGAATGTAAATAAACGCACAGAAAGAGAGACAGTGGGGTTATTTAGGATTCACTGTAGAATATGAGCTTGAATATTCCAAATCTTTGCTGACAACTGGATTGACTGACAGAAAACTCTGCAGACTATCTGGACTGGAACAAACTCCGCACACAGCACAACTTTGACTTTGTTAATTGGTGACTTCATTCAACTGGCAAATGTTCTGCTACCTTTCTGCCAAGAGGGGCAGAATCAGGGGGAGCATCCTGTTGGCATCTTGGCATGGACCACAACAACACAGAAAGGGGCAAACTAGTGAAATGTTCCAGACACACAAACAACACCTATTTTGTTGTTAGCACAGCCAGAGGCCTAAAAAAAATATCAGAGAGGTGTTGCTGCTCAAGCTGTGGCTTCTTTTTGTTCAAGGAGAATGTTTGGTTTGACAAAGCCAGCCATTTGGATGGATGTCTCTGACTGATGAGCTGCTCCTTGACAATTCACAGTGTGCGAGCGGAGAGAGCAAAGAGGACGAGAATGAAGAAAGGAAGCGGCGCAGAGAGGCGGCGAATGAGATGGGTAGGAGAGGAGGAGAGTGACTGAGCTATATGCAAGTAAATGAGAGATGAAAACACAAAGAGGCAGTGTGGGGGTGTGAGGGGGGGCTTGAACAGGCAGGACTGACAAAAGCAATCATCATCTACAGTGGGATGTCTTAATCTCTACTGCTGCTGTTACACACCCTCTACTCCCCACCAATCCCCGCTAATGATATCTAACATAACGCAAAGCTTTGTAATAGCCCTGGAACCAAACCGGCACTGTTCACTGTGACTTACTCTCATTCAATTGCCTAGAAATTCATATCCTCTGCAGAAATGTTATTCAATCACAGCTTGGCTTGGTAAGAGGAGAAGGGCCCTCATTCTGGCTAAAACTGACACACTGGCAGCAGCATATTTTGTCTGCCGCAACACAGTTGAGGAGGATCTGCCTGCCAGCCTATTTACAGGAAGTCGTGATGTATTGTGGAGTGACATGAAAGATTGAATGGCGGCACCTGCCTTCACCGAAACACAACTAATCATGTCAGCTTTTGTGCCTGCCTGTCGAAGATGTATCAAAAGACACCCAAACATGCACCCCGCTCGAGCATTCACACGCCGCATCCAAAACACCAATTCAGACACATGTTTACGCATATTTACATGGACGCAGACACAAGCGCACAAATGCACACTTGGGAGACGCAGAAACACAGCCAATCAAAAGAGCCCTCTTTAGCCACTTAATGATCCTCAAGATGCTAGTTTTCCATTGGCTGGAGCACAGCAAACAAACATGGAGAGGAGACCCAACAAACAAACAAGCCCAATCTGTTTTCTCAGCTGTGAACACTGCACACTGAGGGATGTGTGATTGCGATTTGTGTGACTGCTTGTGTGAGCGCATGCGTGTGTGTGTGAATGTGTAATAATGGCTGTTCACTTTTGTCTCAGTGTGAAATAGTTTTTATGTGTGTGTATGTTTTGTCCTGCTTGTGGATTACGTGAACACTCCTGCATTTTGTTTTAAATTCCTATGTGTGCATTTTTCTCTCTATATTCACATAAGCGTGTGCGTATATGTGTGTGTGAGAGAGTCTGTTTGTGTGCCTGCCTGTTTGTGTGCTTGCCGGAGGAATTGGAAATGTGATCTGAGGGCCCGGAGGAGTCTGCACCTTGCATAGATTGCAAATGTATGTGTGTGGAGCGACATCAGTATTCTGCAGGGTGAGCTGGACCAACCACAGTGGAGAAGCACAGTTTATGTTTGGCCCATTGGTCCTCTAAGCCACATATAACATGGCACGGCACTTTCAGAAATTTAGACTGTATAAAGTTTTTTTCTTTCTTTTTTGTATATTATAACTAGGGTATGGGCATTTTCCAAAACTGTTTTTAGAAATGTTTTACAACTTCTGTGCTCATCATGTACTTTTGGTGGGTTTAAATATAAAAAAAAACTACTATATGTGCTAGTAGTACTAGAAATAACTATGCTAATAGAAGCATAACTATTATTATTAATATTTTTTATGAGAAATCCTGATGACAAAATAACTGATAGATTGTACCTCTATATGAAGAATATGGATCTGGGAGGATGTCGAGCAACTTTGAGGTGCCACCAAACAGACCTGAGCCACACGAGCCTCCTCTCTAAATAAACACAAATGTCCCAACAGCACTATAAGCTGAATGTGATCAGCGCATCTGTGTAAAACACACATACTCGCTGCCCACCAACGTACATACATTCATGCAAACAAAACAAAACAAATCGCAGACATTCTTGTATTTGCTCAGCTTTCCTCGTGCCCTGCTGACTCACAGTAGATCTGTCTGACAAAACTGAAGCTCAGGCTAACACCCACTCTCCTCACCTCGCAGATCACTTCCCCCTGGTGCTAGTCTGTCAAAAACAGCAGCCTCGTCTCTCTTTTCACTTGAACCCAAAACTAACAAGCAAAAGTTTGGCCTGTAAGAGCGCTGCAGCGCTGGGAACTTCCTGTCAAGTTGAAAGAAAGTGAGCAATGGACTAAATTTCCCCTGGGTCAAACTCTGGCTACATTCTCCTACTCTAAATCATACATCACATCACAAGCAGCGTGGGTCCACAGGAGTCTAAATAGGAGCTGCATTCAACTTGAAGTGCCCTCAACCTAACATGCTGTTTTCACTACAGGCAGTGTCAAATAAGAACTGTTTACTGAGCGGCTGTCCTTTTCCAGGGACCAATAACCTGGCTGTTTTATTGATCCCAATTTGCTGGTTGAGTGTAAGAGCAGGTATGGAGAGACGACAAACACACACACACACAGGAGTGTCCAGAGCCTGAACGCACAAAATAACGTAACAAGAGGCTCATCTAAAACTAAATGGAACACACACAGAGAGAAGCATGCGACAAACCAATCAAGAAGACAATCATATAGAGCTTAGTGTTTGTTTATAGTCATTGTACATACTGTGTGTTTGTGTGTGTGTGCGAGTGTGTGAGCGTGCGCACGTTGGTGTTTATAATATGCATATACTGCTGACTGTGTGCGCTGACAGAGACACTGAAGACATCCACTCGCCTTTATTGTATTCTTCCTCTGAGACAGCAGCATGCTTTTGAATTAGCTCTATCAGCAGCACAGCCATCTATCATGCTGACAGGCGTGCAGACATTGTGAGTCTGACACCAGCGCTCACCTCGAGTGGAGGTGTTAGTCTTTGCTGATATAAACTGAAACCTGTAATGTGTGTATGTGAACCAATGGCCCAGCATTAACACAAGTCTCATGTGGTCTGCATATTTAATTCACTCATTCAAGAGACTGTTTAACCCGAGGTTCCAGAGGGGCCAGTCATGAACTCAGTGTGTGTGTCTTTCTGTGTGTGTGTGGTGGGAAATCTTATGGGCCCTATACAGGCTAACTGTACAGCTGTCAGCCTGCACCTTTGAACATCACAGCTGCAAAGTGCACAAGGTGAGTGTGTAACAATATGTGGGAGGGGGGGGGGTGAAGTAAAAGAAGGCTGCAGTTCATGAAGGAAATGTGGGAAACACATACAGAAAGTGAGAAGAGGTGTAGAAAAGAGAGACCTGACTCTACTTATGGGATAAACACACATCATATATCAATCAGCATCCAATGCACGTCCGCATAAACATGTATGCACCTGCTAATTAGCTCTGGTGGTGTAAACAAAGACAACAGTTTTCCTGCACTCCACTTCAATTCTGCCTCTTTCTCTGTGTACTATCCATCTCGCGCTGCTCTGTGCGGCTAAACCTCAATCTAAACGACTGCTGAAGTGGCTGTCTGTTTTGCCAAGGCATTCATCATTTCGTTGCTGGCTTCTGCATCAAAACAGAGCCAGAAGAGGCTCGTGTGAAGGTAGCGAGCAGCAGTTAACTGTACAGCGAGGCCTGTGAATGCACTCCGATTTGTGTTTTTTGTTTCAACAGGCAACATTAGTGTTAGACTGAAAGGTAGATGGGGACGAGGAAAGGCGAGGCGCGTTTCCACAGGGATAATCGGGAGATAATGAGACAGACGTGAATGGAGCTAGAGGAGAAACAGAAGCAGACAAGACAGACTCATTTCTTCCTTACATGGAATGAGGCTCTCTCCTCCCTGTCCAGGGGTTGGGTGACAAACATGTTGCCACTGATGGGATCTATGTTGTAGATCCCACTTGGCGGCTGGTCTGCGCCTGCTCCTGTGATGCTGTAGCGGATGCCAACGTCCTTGTCCTGATCTGAGCGGATCTGAGGACAGAACCAGAGAAACAAGTTCAACGGAGGAGAAAATCTGTTTTTTTTCAGGCTTTTCCTGCACTTACAACAGAGAGCACAAAACGTTCAGAGCATAGTGACATAAATTGTCAAGCAACACACTGAAATAAAACCAAAAGGTTGAGAGAAGACTGAGAATACATGGGATGTTTGATGGATACATTGATGATAACATTTCCACTGCAAGCTTTCCTTTGTGCCAACACTTTGAACGTACAGCCTGGAGGTGAAAAAAGAAAATTGAACAACGTACAAAGCGGGAAAATAGATCCACTATCTTAAGATTCTGTCTGACCTGTTAGTTTTCAGTTTCTTTACCTTCATGGCAGCTTTTCAGCAGACCTCGGACAAGTGCAAAAGGACCTTACTGCCGGCTAGCGCGGCATTTCTGACAGCCCGGATGATGATTCATGCCATTATTCTCATCTATGTCTGACTGGAGCGTAATGTCTCAATGCCCCTGTTCCACCTTTAACTCTTCGGCTGTTATTTCACACACAATTCAAAATGTGACATTTAGGGAGTGATATATTTTACTTTGAACAAGTTTCAGCATGAACACCTCCACTGCCACGGCAATAAAAATATCAATACTTTGGCTCAGCACCTCGCTGACTTAAAAGAAAAGAAAAGGAGATGGAATTGTAGCCTTTCTCTCTGTGACATTGATTTTCAATAGGCTGAGAGGATTCTACTATCTCATCACACAATTCAGCAACGTTAATGTGACATTACTTAAATTGGTGTGTCTGGAAGTGTAAATGTTACTAAGTTGGCATAGAAAAGTGATCACCTCTGGACCTTTAAAATACCTGTCATTCAATCACAGTAGTATTTGGATGGACAATTAAAGGAGTTGTTTGGCATTTGGATGATACCACTGCACATATGAAGCTTAGTTAAGCAGCCAGTTAACTTAGCTTAGCATAGGGATAGTCTATTACATAGCCCTTCACAAAATCACAATGTGTTTTTTAAGCTAACCAGCTGCTGCTGGTGGCTCCACATTTGCAGAGTGGTTTCAATCCTCTTGGCAAGAAAAGAAATGAGCTTATTTCCCAGAGAACTATTCCTCTAACATTTAATCATATTACATGGTATTGTGTTATTGTGTGTGTTTATGGTCAGAGCTTAGAGCAAACCAGCATGGAGTCAGGAAAAACAGTAATTACCCAAATGTGGTTCATGCACGTGACCCTCAAGTTAAATGATCACTTCATTTGAGTGCAAATCATTTGAACAGTGTTATTTTCATAATCTAAGCAAGTGGCAGAGACTCACACTCCAATAACAACACATCAAGACAAATTAAGAGTATATTACTTTTTTTTTCTTCATATAATTACTACACAACAAAATTAATGAATTCAATCAGTGGTTAGCTCACATGGTTAGTGGATACTCAGGAAACAAAGCTTGAAGACAGGAGCTGAGACCTGAATCCAGGCTGAGCCAGACAGGGTGGCCGATGTGTTTCCTGCATAAAAATCTTAATGCACCTGTTAACATTACGGTAGAATATAAAAATGAAATTAAATGAGTATATAGGTGTATTTTCTCTCTACTAATCTTTTATGCTTGTGTCCCTTTAATAATCAATCAGTGTTTATTTGCTCTTGTTGAGTTGTGAGCAGTTCATTGTGGAACCTACTAATTCTGGAATCTACTATGGATTGATTTTATGGATTTACAGATCCTGTACCAGTTTGATCTATCTTTAAATGAATATCTTCATAATGTATTTTTCCTGACCTCACCCCTAGGTTTCTTTAAATTTTTTTATTGGGACTGAACCATCACTATGGTTACAAGTCAGAGGGAATAATCACAAATGGGGAAAAAGGAAGGCTTGGCTCCTTTTTTCTCTCTATCTCTCCCTCTCTCTCCCCCTCCTTTGCAATTTTCCTGGTCTGTGGGGCTGCAGATCATGCATGAAAATGAAATTACTTCATCCGTTCAGCGGTGACGGCGGCTTCTGCATAAAACATCTCTCTGTTTGAACATGATACCCTCTCTCTTAATTTCCAACGTGGTCCTCCCACACCCACAGTGTAGTGCTTTGCTGCGGGCTTTCACAGCCGCAGCAATTTTCATCTCCTGCGCTCACTTCACACAGGATCCATACGTGACCCCGCAGGTTCAGGTGTACAGAGAAGTACAACCTACATTGATCAGTACACCCAGGCTGCTATCCTTGTCACACATATAATCACTGTAGCGTGACCATGATACTGTAAGACAAATTACATTTAATATTCACAACACCCACCATCTGCCAATCAAAGCAGGATGAAATCATGGCATAAATAATGACATAATTTGTTCATTCACCCACATCATCATTGTCATCTGCTTTGTAACAGATAGATAATGGGGAGCAGAACAGACGGATTATGCATTTCGGTAATGAGAACGTGCCTTGAAAATCCTCTGTCTTATCTGCAAGGGAGACAAACATGTTAAGGCCTCACAGTCCCAAACAACAGGAAATGAGCTGAGCTGACACCATGTAAAGAAGCCCATCTGCTCCGGTTGTAGGGAACATGCAAAAATAGCTCATAGACGTGTATGTGTGCGAAGCAAAGTGTTTGACAGGTAAGAGATTTTGAATGTGCACACCAAAGCACAGATCAAGGGGGCCAGCTCAGTTCAATAATTCACAAGGCCGTCATGTGGGAAACGCACATGTGAAATTTTCACCTGCCACGAGTCTGCACTCGTGCATCCCGACGTGTGTACGGCTGGGTGTCTGAGTGTGTGTATATGTGTGTGTGTTTGTGTGCGATCTCTCTCCTCACTGGAACTTCAAAGCAGACGGTGTGTAGTTGGAACACCACTATAATAGACCCAAGAGGAGATAAAGGAGCTTTTACACGTCATGTGGCCTCTGTTTTCACGCCTGCTTAAAATTCCACATTAAGGCCACCTGAGACCAGATGTCACATTTGCCTGTGTCTCTTAATGAAGAGTCTTTATATCAATAAATTGAATAAATGAAGAAGCACGGCTTCTCGGAGTCCTGGGAATCCCATGAGTGACAACTGCTCAATTGAGCCATTTGAATTGAATGCTAATCATGAAAGCTGGGATTCCTACCCTCCTCCCTCTCTCTCTCTCTCTCTCTCTCACACCCCCTCTCTCTCTATCTATCACTATCTCTCTTTCTCCCCCTTACTTCAGTACCTCCTGGCAGACAGAATGGCTACTAATCACGTTAGAAATAGCAGAGAGAGGCAGATTCAAGGGACTTAACTGGCTGTCTGTCTCCGTCAGATCAGACCAGACATCAGATAAGTGACCTATTTGTAGCTCTTTGAGAGTGATTTCCTTGATTACTGACAACTGCTGGGATCCTGTGGGACAAGCTATCAGCGTGAGAAGAAAGATGGAGAGGGATGGAGGCAGAAAGACAACGAAAGCAACGGGGAGTTGGGGGAAAATTAGATGAAGAATTAGTGTTCTGTTAAACTCCTCGGGGTGACACAAGGCACATAAACAGATAGAGGGAAAGGGATGGAAAGGAATATATTTCCATTTATTGAGCATAGCGGCTGGCATCCTAATTAGCACACTGTGAAGTTTCAGTCTGTCCAAATTTCCTTTAATTGATCCGACCCTGGATGATCACCCTATCTTGCATAAATAGTTTGATGCTTACATATACATGGACCAATTTGATGCTTATTTGATGGTACTCTGCATTTCATCCATTCACTCTATGTCAGCGATACTGCAAAATGAACAAAGCAGTTTTGTGCTATGCATGTGTGGAGCTGCAGTCCTCTGTCCTGGGCAGTATTTTGCTTCCAGGAAACAACAATCATTCAACCAGGAAGTCATTAAAGGACAGTGTGTTACAGGCACCCATGGGATCATTAAGGGTTACTGTGTGCTATGGGCTAATGTCACACAGTATTGGGAATCTGTGGTTTACACTCTTTGATAGCCTCTTTTATGTCTCGTCCACACTTAATGGTTCAGGCCTGTGTTGTAGTCCTTTGCCTTCACACATACATCTCTCTCTCTCTTTATAGCTCTTTATGGGCTCACCTCACTTCGCCTTGAGGGCACATCAAACACCCCCATAGGTTACACAGGCCCAAGAGTCACTCCAGGAAACCAGGGCATCACTCAGTCCCACAGATCTATCTGACACTGTAAGAACACTCAATGGATTTTCAAGTACTGACTTATCATAAGGAAAATGCTGCATGTTATTATTATTTCTTTTTAATCTTTCAGGGCAAAAAAGTGTAGGTTAAAGTTGTGTAAATGTCACACATGCATGCAAAATAAGGCCAGTTAACTGAGCCTGGACATACTAGGTTTCATGCCTGCAAATGAGGAACTGTCAGTTCAGCCAGGTCCTGTCCATTTAACCTGTTCTGCAAAGGTCAAATCAGCAGGCTTGTGAAGCACTTGCTGATCAGCAAAATTAGTGTGAAAAGGCTCCACTGGGAATATTTTTCTTGTACATTTACTTAAGTGCTATATATTGCATCTTTTTTAAATTGACCATATTGTCTGTAGTGTATGCTAACTCTGCTCTTCCCACCTTTGTCTTACATGTCGTAAGAACCATCATTTACATCTTTCCAAATGAGATTTAAACCCACGTAGGCACTTTTTTCTATTTGTTGAAATAGCCTTTACATCCTGATGATGATCAATAACAAATCACAATCTAATGACAAAAAATACAAAGAAATACATATAATTTCTAATAGACCTTACCCAAGCTGGTTTCTCTGATGTTATCAACCCAAACTTTAAAACTTTAAATCAAACATTAAGTCTTTTACAACAAAATGAACTTTCTGAAAGTTACTTCTAAATTTCCAAACTATATTGACGATATAACTGCTTAAAAGCCTGAAAGATGCTCAAAATAGTTTTCTGGCTAAGTACCTACTGGAGAGTCAAAACTCAAGCAACACTTGCAGTGTATCAAGCAACTTCATTGTCAGTCATGCACTTCCTAGATTGCCGCAAATTCTCTAGCCTAAACACACACTACATTGATAGCGACACACAACCCTCACGTAAACAAACCAAGTGTGTGCAGATAAAGAGGCAGCTTGTTAGGCCAACCAGAATGTCAACTCATCTTGGAAATGATTATCTCTCTGTGCGGCGTTTCATTCTTCTTACACGCTGAGCTCTGTCTCCTAACCTTGACTCCCATAATTCATGATGGTAGCGTCTGCCTCCCTCGGCAGCTCACCCTATCTTTTGGTACCAACCTTAACATTTGACAGCTGACTCCTTGTTACCATCCATCTCTTTCTCTATCTGCCCTTATGTAATCCACTCTTACGTAGTCCATGTGCTCGAGCAATATATATATTTTCATTAAGCTTTGTGAACTGCTTCGTGTCACTTTGTTCGCTGAGTGCTTATCTGTTGCCGTCAGAGCCCGCTCACGAGGGTCAAGCCAGTAATAGCAGAGAAAGACCTGAACGCGGAAACATTCATTCTCCAATCTACTTTAAACGCTGAAGTAGCTTCCAATGCAAATAGCCACAATAGCTAAACCACGGGGGGTTAATTACTGTCATTGCTTCCTTTCAGATTTAGAAAAAGGCAATGAAATGATTTATGTAAAGCTTTAGGTCTGTGTTGTTTTGCAGCGTCCACGTTTCATGAATCTCTATAATGGAAGTTAGCCATGTCTCATAATTAGAATAGGCATGAAGATATAATAAAACGGGTAGAACAATAATTTCCTTTGTTGTTTATATTATATTCTGCAGAATACAAGAAACAGGAAGACACATTAATGATATTCTAAACTGAGGACAGTTTTTCTTTCTCCACCTCTTATCTAGTTTCACTTATTATACTTTTCTTTCCTTGTGCCTGACCAAAGGTTACATTTACTTAATTATTGCATTTCATTTGTCTTTTGCCTTTGTGTTTGTGACCTTCTTCTTAATCCTAACCCAATAAAGACATGCTTAACATAAACAACTGTGTTATATGGGTATACCAGCAAGACAGCCACAGAGCATGAAGTCAGCTATATAAATGACTGGCTGAGACATTAAATGCCACTGATGGCACCAAATACAGAGAACACCTACTACACAGCAGCTTTAGTGTGGGAGATCTAAGTTTAAGTAAGTTTGGGGGACGGTTATTATGTTGCAGAATGCAGTAAAGTCAAATTAATGGCTTTTCCGTGCTGAGGTGCATTGTGGGAGGAAGTGGTGCCAAACACTCAAGGCACAGACAAGCTATCTTAGAGCCCTTCTGGCGGCCTCTCAGTCACGCTTTAGCTGTCAAAGCTGTCAACCATAATTAAGATGGCGTCTGCCAGATATCTGGATGCCTTTAATAGAAACTACTTACTGACTGGATGCCTCATCTACTCACAAGCCTGCTCTGCTTTAAGACTGTCTCGCATTCTCAACGGCCTGTTTAAGTGTCAACAGCGGCAATGTGGTCATTAGGTGGGGATGAAAATGTGATTCTGAATTTGTACTCTGCAAGATTCAAATAAAGAGGCAAAGTGGTCGGAGCCAGGAATAGTTTTAGATATTCTCTCTAAGCACTTGATGGTCGAAATAATCACGTGGATTCAGTGTAAGCAGAAAACAATCAGAAGAATTTTGACATTTTTAAACAGGGTTTTAGAGATAACCAAATCTAATTTGCTCTCTGACTCATCCCTGTTGAAATTACTCAAATTTCCCTCATCTACTATGAATTTCCAGTCATTTCCTGAACTCATATGTCTAATTTCTATTTGCTTTGCACTCCTTTTTATGCTACAGCCTGTCAACTTGGAGAATTGCTGGCAAGCTATTTAATGGTTTTAAAATACACTTTCAGTTTTGTGTGTTTCCATAGTAGTTCTGGTATCTTAGTGAGTGGTTTTAAAAAAAGAAAATGACACTGTCACGCTGGAACAGAATATTGATTTTCCTATCTTGAGCAGCCTGACTTCAGTGTCTCCGCTGGGGTTAAAATATTCAGATCTGACAATAAACCTTTGCACTTGTGGGGATGCCGGAACGGGTGCTAACACGACTCACTGCAAACGGGTGAATTGCTATGTTAAACAGCATTATCAAAAGCATCTGTGTTTCCAGAAACTACACAGGCACCTTGAAAATTGCTGTGTCTGATAATGTCTCATCTTCCCCTGCTGTTATACAGTATCTGTTTTCTCTTTGTTGAACATGAGGGAAATGGCAAAACTACATGCTTTTTAACTTCCTCTTAAATTTCAGTTTTGCATTGCTTTGATCCCTCCTGCTGTGTGCTTGTCACTCTTCAAAGCTGATGTGCCCTGCTTTTGATGGGGAAGAGGAATTCAAATAGTCTGATAGGCCATCCACACAAACATCCAACAAAATGACAGAGGAGGAAATAGGGAAGCAGAGGATGAAAGGAAAAGTGAGATGGGCTGACAAAATGGAAACAAAATTTCCAATTATGGAAAACATGGGACCTCGAGTTTTTTCCAGCCTTGAAACTTTCCTTCATACAAAATACAAAAACAACCTTACAGGCACGACTGGGCGATAAAAAGGGGTTAAACCTGCCAGTTTACAGCCGTCATGAGAAGGGAAGGGGAAAGGATGGTTTTAAAAATAGTCACATAGGAGGTCTGTGAGGGAGAAGCTGCAGAGAGCTCAGGTTTAATATCTCTCAAGTGAGAGCCAATGACAGCCACCATCACACACAGTTATCCCTGATACTCATAAAGAACAGCCGCGTCTGGGCCGCGGCACACAGGCATGCTAGTCCATTATGGATCGGAAGCTGAATGGGAAATGAACCAAGCTCCATGCTGCTCTGAAATATGTTTTTTTTTTTTTTTTGCCTTATTCACCCTCCTTTTCATTTGGTCTGTGTGTGTGCTGCCATATCAGTTTGTCTATCTTTTTCTGTCTCTCACTCTCACTGAGCTCCCTCCTACCATTTCTCCCAGTGGGAAGGAGGCATGTGAGAGTCCCGTCAATACAAACGAGGAAGAGTTGCCACCTGAGGAAGGTTTGTCTGCTCTGGTACTGACACTGTTATTCAACCATTCTCCTCCACTTTCTCACACGGTCAATTGAATTGAATCCTTTGAGTTTCTAAGGTTTCCTGAGGTAATGTTTCTGTGAAGTGGATTTGGATTTAAAGATAATGGAGTAAGACTGTTTTTTTTCTTGACAATTTAAGGAAACAGAGCTGAAGCCTTCGGGGGGGGGCAATGTTTTTTCCCTCAAGAGGAGCTGTTTTAATGTGCTGTATAAGAGAAAGAAAAGACAATCCAGTTATAGGTGAGTGTGAAAAGCGGGAGGAAGCTTAAAAGAAAACATCTGAAAAAGCAGAGGCATTGTCAAGTAATATGTCTTTTAATGAATAGCAGAAATCATTCTGAATGCCGGCAGCACAACCAATAAATAACCTTCAAATAAAAGAGTTTGCCTTTCTTTGAAAAACCAGATATGAAGTCTTTGGAGGAGATATTTTTTCATCCTAAGCTCATATGGATCACAGATATCCGGAGGTTGTTCCTCAAATTTTGACCGTGAACCTTTCTGACGTCTCTCTCTCTTAAACTCAAATACCCTCCAACTCCATCCTGTAATGTCATTCACTCTTACCCTGCAGAGAGAATGATGCCCCACCGCTTTAACATTTTGAATCTGTTCAAAAATAGATTAGATGCTTTCTCAAGCGTACACGTGTGCGCACACGCACGACACTGCCTCCACCTCAGACCATTAACTAGACGGAGGAATGAAATGTAGGACTGGAAAAAGGGGCAATTAGAGGGAGAACAAATATTAATGGAAGTTAAGAAGTGACTCACAAACCCAATTACAGCATTAGCCAGGCAATTTAGATGAGTTCTGCGAGAGGCGAGAATCCTGTTGAAATGTAACAGCGGTCTCTCTGCATTAACAATGGCATTAATTCCCCTGATTCACAGCGAGGGGAGAAGAATAGAGCAAATACAGCCATTCTATCTCCCTTATAAAGGGAGCCACATTCCCTGATTCTGTGGTGGGAATGGAGGAGGCAGAGACCGACGATCTTGTCTTACCCGCCCCGAACAGACTGCAGACCCCCGGAGAGTCTCAACTCGTTAAATAGCACCATTCTCCTGCTCTATCCAGTACAAGGATGATAGGTAAACCATACTGCAGGTCTTCCGTGTACAGAGAAACATCCCACAAAATAATTACAGTGACGACTGGGTCACCTGCCAGAAGGCTGACTAAAGGGAAAGGCAGCGGCATAAATAGATAGAAATAGAAAGATATGGTTGGAGATGTAGGGAGGGGGCAGTGATGAGCTTTCTGCTGCTCTTGCACTTTTCCTCTCCACCTACCACCATTGTCAAATTGCATCCCTCAACCCAAGCTGCTGCCACACGGCCTCGTAGGGGACATGCAGCCCATGACAGCCTGGCCAATCAGCAGCACCCTGAGGCCAGTTGAAAGCCCTTCTGGCATGCCTAAGGCTAACGGGGTCCAACCAATCAGTTAGGGACCAGGCTTGAAAGGAGGACCATGCTTGGCTCAGGGAGCCGGCGAGGCTGCCAATGAGAGTCCAGAGGGGAGTTCGAGTGGCTCACAGGGAGGCTGCCAGAGGGGTCAGAGTGGACGAGGGTAGACTGACAGTTATTTAGTGAGGGGCTGAGCTCTGTGTCACTCACAACAGCACTCAGCCTTTGTACCACTGGACCGGCTCTAATGGGACTGTCACCCTCTAATTGTCCGACTGGGGATGCTGCGAATGACAAACAGACACACCTACACTCAAATACACAAAACATAGAGGCACACATACCCGCAGAGACACAGGCACAAACTGACAAACAGAAAGCAATGTGCTCAAATGTTGACACATGCACAATGTTTCTATGCTGCAAAAGGTTTGCTTTCGTGGGAAAGTCCTCACAAGGTGCAGTGTGTGCGGCTGCACTGGCCTGAACATCTGTTAACATCCGTTAAGATAATTTTTATTTTAAACCTGGCACTGTGCAATATGTGAGTGTAACACCACAATGTGCAGCATTTGAGACTTTTACTAATTTTTTAGTGTAAATGTGCAAAAAAAAAAATCCCAATTATTATTATATTACATATTTGTAACTGTCTGAGAGTTTGGAGAATTAGCTAGACAGCCCCATAAATGCCTATGTATTTCATAGAGGCATGTTTACTAGTCAGATTATCCTGTTTTATCCTGTCTAATTTAGCATTAACCAATTTCTTTGGCCATTTGTGGGCTGGGCAACAAGCTCTAAATGCTAAATTAATTAATCATTAATTAATTAATTCAACACATATATATGTTAGTAGACTGTTGCCTCTTTTCTCATCTAACAAGGAGCAAAATTAGCTTTTTATTTTACTTGTGTGTCTGGTCAACTGATAAATCTAAGTCCAATATTCACTTTCTTTTTTTCTCTGTTTTGGTCTTCTCTTCTCTGGAGGGAAACATCTGGCTCAGACCTGAGCGTCGTGGGTTGCTGCAGGAAATGAAGCTGATATGTTAAGAAAGTTGTCAGTAATAAAACCAAAATGATGCTAAAATACACTGTGGAGAGCTCAGGGGAACCACAGAGATGGGTTATAATTCTCTACTGTTCACAACTATTTTCAATTACAGTTGGAGTCTTTTCTTCCATTGTCAATGTAAATGATTATTACTGCAGCTTTAAAGTTAGTTAGTTGAGGATATATTTCAGATCTATATATTTTAATATATAGCTTAGATTTAATCAAACAGTTACATCTGAGGGAGCAGCGGATGGAAATGATGATGTAACTCCGATGTGTATCTTTATCTCTATCTGACATTTAAACAACCAAGTGGTAAAATTCTTATACAGTAAATTATTTATCAAAATAGATGTTATCTTTGTATTAAAACGACATTATTCACCCAGTGACTGAAAGAGCTATTATGAAAAACATTAAGTTTTATTTGAAGAAAAAGTGAAAATGAATGATTGACCAGTCACAACAATGAAAAATGAGAAAAACAGTCTTGAGCCTCTAAAATTTAATGGTCTGTTGGAGCTGAAAGTTACATTGTGCTTTCTGGACTACTCCAACAAAAGGACACACAGTGATGAAGCTGGGTTTAGTATTCGGCAGTTAGAAACTACTTCACCATCATGAAAAAGTAAAGTATGTGGAACAAGATTAAAGGGAACCTTCCTGGAGACCTTGTTGTTATTGTAGATGATTCAGAAACTCCTGGATTCTGGGGCACACTCTGAGGATCTTGTCAGAAGGAAAAAGTAGTGGGGGGTGTCCTGATTTAAACCAGAACGAGAGACACACTCTGCTCCTTGCAGCTTAAAGCTAAACTGACTCTGATTTTGACAGATACTCCACACAAGTTTGAAAAATGAAGTAAATGTACGAAGCTAAGTTGGCATATAATGAGTAATTGATTATGTTTAAATGAATACATGTTGACTCTGTTGATTTGACCCATAACTGCCATGCAAAAAGGAATTAGAGACTGAATTATTATATACATTTTGAGATACTGAAATGGCCCTAGTTAATTAAAAATAATCTTTACCTGTTGTCAATAGCAAGTGGAAATTATTTTGTTCGTACCAACCATGAAGATGTAGGTCAATAGAGTTTCAGATTCTGACCTCACCTTTGCACATATAATGCTGTGTCTAGCATTTGATTCAGATGGGACTACATTTTTATACACACCGACCCACACACACAAACACATTGTATTATATTTGGACAGACATTGTGATGCATGTTATTAAAAAAGCCGAGCACTGTTAGTGAAGGGTACATGAAGTGGAAACTACAGTATCACAAGATTGAACCACTGCAGCATTTAAAGAGCTTGAACCCAATTAAACTCACACGTTTGCTATTGCAGAGTCAGACTCCTCGTGCCTTGAGATTTCACAAGATATTTGACAAAACACACAAAAATCCTGTAAGCCCCTGACATTAATGTTAAAATTATGCTTTATTTGGAGCCTGGGGTAACACTTCTGTTAGCACTTTCCTTCCAGAGGGCTCCAACAGGCAGATCACGATATGTTTTAATGTTGGGAAAGACAATTAAATTAAAGCCTGTGTATCCCCGACGACAGAAACTCAGAGGAGCCCATTATGACTCTCTACTAATCAATTACATTTCTCCAGACAAGAGCTAATTTTGTGGAAGTAGTTTATTTGCAGTTTGGTAAAACTACATTTTACTTGGGATGATGAGTCAGTGGAAGTTTATTTTGCTGCTTTGTCCAGCAGTACCACTCACTGCCTCTTTAAGAGGCAACAGAATGTGAGAACAAGTGCTTTCCATTTGAAAACTGGGCTGGGGAAATAAGTAATTGATGTGAAAACAATTTTTTAAGTGAAGAATTCTGTTATCTGTAAAATTTAGATAAATTTGGTCATGAATAATGTAATATAAAGTTGTAATTTTTTTCCTAGTACCTCATGTACCCATATGTAAACACACACACAGGCCCCCCACACACAATCTAGACACAATGGATCCAATATATTTCAGTGCATAGGGGATGCAATAAAGCTACAGACAAAACAAGCAGTTTCAAAAAACATATTATGAGATCATTATATGCAGTAATGAAATACACTGTGCAATATGAGGTTGTAAATAAACCACCGTGTTTTCATTTTGGGTACAGAGCAAACAGCAGTACAGGCATTACAGTGTCACTGAGCTTACTTGCTCCAACACACACACGCACACACACACACACACACACACATATTCATCTATATATATGCCATATGTCTCAGCAGCTCTGTAGAGTCAAATATATTGGAAAACCAAGAAAGAGTCATGTGCTTGTGTTTCAAAAGTAAGCTTCAACTTTTCTTCTGCCAAAGTGTGTAAAGTTATATTGTGTGGTGGGCGAACTTAACCATTTGTTTTTTTATGTGTGCTTCTGTTTGCTTTAGATGAAATCCCTCTAAATGAAGAGCTCCCAGTCATTCTAACTTTAACACATTAAACCCTACACTGTACCGTATTATATTACCCCTGAGCACTACCATAATGGGCTATTCAAAATAATGAGGTAAACCAAATCATAGTGAGATGCACTCTAATATGCCAGTTCACCTATTCACCTTAAGACGGTCATTTTTCTACAAGAATGTGAATGTATGATAAAGACTATGTATCACAGATATCATTACAGTTCTGTTTAGCTGTGTGGAAAGGGCATAGAGTCATGCAGAGAGCAAAAGCAAACGCAAGCTCAGTCATTTCTCTTTTGTCTTTCCTTTGGCTGTGGAATCACATGATATTAAAACCACCGTCCACAATGTGCTCAATTATTTCCAGCTCAAATTGTTCGTTTCCTTGTCTTAACCGTGGGTCAGAGACGGAGCCGGCGTTTGAGGCCTGGTTAAATGAAAGGAGGGTCTTTTCTCTCCCATATTCAGACTGCTTTCCATCAGTTTTGCCTCATTGGCCCCAGTGTAGGTGCTGCAGGAGACGGCTGAGATGAGAATGCCACAAATGGCCTGAAACTAATGTTGGCCTCCCTCACCCTGCAGATTTACAGCACTCTCCAAATACTTTCTATTTTTTCTTTTCTTTTCTTTTTTTCAATATCAGCCTGTCCCCCTTTCTCTCTTTTCCATCTCCCACCCTTGCTGCTTTTCAGTTTCTCAAAAGGTGTATTTCTTGCCATCTACCTCAGTATCCATTTAACAGAAGCTTTATTTTTTTTTTCAAACTCTCCATTTCCACTGCACTTACATCTGTCATGTCAAATAATTTGACAGCGAAGGCTCGGAAGCATATTCCATTTGAGCACAATGGTAAATCAATGGCATCAAACCTGCACCACTTGTGGTTCTTCATGACTGAATAGCACATGTCAAGGTGAAAATGGCCAGCAGTGTAATGGTGCTCTTGTACAATGCTGGTTTGTGTGTGTGTGCGTGTGTGTGACGGATACAGACAGGGGGAGAGAGGAGTTATTTATTTGTTTTGAGGAAGAGAAAGTAGCTTCTGGAGTCTGAACCAGAATATTGCCATCTGAGCTTGAGGGCTGTAATGGTGACAGTGGTAATGCACCAAAAACATAATCTAAATAGCACCATAAATACAATATACTGACAATGAAGGAGTAAATGATAACTCATATGAATTATTATTTGCAATTACATCAGCAAGGACTTTGTTTCATACATGGGATTGGATTTGTGTTGGATTAATCAAATATCCTGCAGCAGCGGAGCCATTAGCCTCTCATTGTACTGGCTCATAGTGTCGTGCTGCCAGTTCTTGCTCCGCTTTCACTGAATCAAAGAGAAAACCACCCCCGGTCCACCACACACCTCTTTGGGCGTGTCATTTGCATCATTTGATGCTCGCAAAGCTCTAATTACACACAGGGTTAATGGGTCCTTTTAAAGCGAGTGAACCCGACCGTGTGAAGGCTGGAGTGTAGAAACACAGGTGAAGAAAACTCAAAGAGTTTCCACAGCACAGGAGAGCCGCTGTGTCCTGAAATCAAGTGCATAAGCTTTAAAAGGTTGTTCTTGGCCACTTCTGAGACTGGCAAGATAAAACATGAAATACCCTCCGTTCCTCTCCTCGGCTGCCTGTCAGAACGGAGGGCTGTGTTGCTGAGAGACCAGGGACTGACAAGCTCACAGAGCAATGGACAGAATGAGTCACATCCCCCATGGTGTACTGTTTTCAGCTCCGTCTGAGGGCCGAGACACACCTATACTGTGCTCCTATGCAGTATAGGCAAGCTGAAAGATGTTCCCTTTCACACACACACGCACACACTCTCTCTCTGACACTCAAACCAACCCAACCCTAACACTCACATGGCCACACGCACAAGGGAAGCCCTTGAGGTTTAATCCAACCATCTAACACCCGACATGTGAAAAGGGGATAAAAGAGGGTCCATTTCTCCAGCAGGGCAGCACAATTTGGTGCCTCCCCTGACACTCCATGGCCCTGCTGTGTGTCTTTTTGTGTGAGGGTGAGTGTTTCCATGCTTTGGTGGAAAATCTGCCCTCTTGCCGACACATTGGTGAAAGGCGATTTCCGTAATCCGGGAGTGTAAGCCTCGCTGTACAAATGGGCGTAAGGGACTTTGTGTGTGTGTGTGTGTATATATGTTAGTGTGTGTGTGTCAGAAATGCCAGCAGAAAGCTGCACGTCTGTGTGGGTGTCTGATAAGAGGCATCAAGTGCGAAGAGTTTAAAGCAGCAGCACCGAGCTGAGAGCGTGATGCCTCCATGGAAAACTTGCTTTTGATTTTTCTTGTTTTTACTATTCGCTGTTATTAATTGGCTGTAATAAAGAACTGATCACAAACAGGCTCAGTTAAAAACCTTTTTTTTTATTGTGAGGACTATAGAGATTCACATTTTTTCTATGAATGTTAACTGAGCACAACTGAATCCTTTTATGTCTTGGGACCGGATGTATAAATGACGCATATGCACAACTTCCATGGTTACCACTGAACTGGTATTAATAAAATAACTTGGGGTCACAATATGCCCACTCATTCATACTTCAGACAAGTTTGTCTCTGTGTGATATGATGGAAAAATGTCATTTCAACTGAGAATTAATTACTTTTTTTGCATTCTATACTAAACACATTTAACCTAACCTGCATGTCTTTGGATTGCAGGAGGAAGCTGGAGTACTCAGAGAGAACCCACGCAGGCACTGGGAGAATATGCAAACTCCACACAGAAGGGCCCCAGTCAGCCTGGGTTTAAACCAGAACCCTCTTGCTGTGAAGCGACTGTGGGCCATTGTACACCACTGTGCCGCCCACACTCAAATAATCATCAAATGCTAAATTAAATGTTTCTTTATTGACTGTTGTGAGCTCAGTTGTATTATTCTTTTTTATTTATTCCACTCTGACATTTCCCCTGTGTCCTTTAATTCTATAATTAATTGTAAAATTCATAGGAACAAGGTCTGTTTGAATGCCATTAACCAAATCACTATTGACTAAGTTCCCAATGTTTGATGTTGTTGACTTTTTTGCTATAAACAGTTCAGCAGTGCATAAAGATGACAGCTCCGGTGCTATTTGAGGACCTTGCTAATGCTATTAAGTGAGTTTGTTTGTTCTTTCTGTGTGTCTGTATCCATCTATGTCAGCGGGAGTGGAAAAACTTAAAAGAAATATATTATTCATGAAAGAGAACCATGCTGCTGCACGGCTTGATGAATCTGATGTAAATAGTGTGTATGCAGTGTATATTATCTTTTAGTCATAAATCCACAGTTACAAGCATCTGGCTTTGGTGTGTTGAGTGGCTCAGACGGATATCAGGTAACAGTTTTTGATAGT
>JBAJHX010000096.1:21769698-21787031 GCA_037176925.1 Amniataba percoides
ACACACACACACACACACACACACACACACACACACACACACACACACACACACACACACACACACGTATACACACAAACACACACACACACACACACATTGGCAATGTGCCGCTGTCACCTGGAGCACAGTGGAAATCCGCCTGCTCATCCAACCTGGAACACACACAGCGCAGTCAGACACGTGTGCACACGGGCAACAACGCACACGCTGGCATGCTAAACACAGGCCAGCAGTTCAGCCTATCAATATACACCTGCTTTGCAGACTGTAAGCTATACTTGAGCAAATGCTGTGTATATTTTGCATCTTTTGTTTCAACTCTCTGCACATTCACAGCTCAGAGGATTGGACCAGAGGCTCCGTGCAGACCTGTGGACAGCCGGGGCCAAAGGTTTAGCTGGGCAGGAACTAGACGCAGAGGGAGCGCAGCGACTGGATGGATGGTTAGAGGACAGAAAGAGGAACGAGGGGACCAGATGTGTTTCCCAGATAAGATAACTCTCGTTCCAGCTCCACTCGTCCAAAACACTCTCAGGTACCAACTGGCACGGGGGAGACAGGGCGCTGCCAGGCCCCACCACAAGCGGCAGGTGGAATTAGTCTCTGTCTGTGAATATCTGTGTGTTTTTGTGGCCGTGCGAATATTTGCAGACGCTCATTTCAAACAAACAAAAAACAAGGGAAAACAAACAAGTGTGAAAAAATATAGCCAAACAGACGCGAGAGGATAAACAATCTCTCTCTGGCAGTTGATGATGAATCATCAGGACTGTCTATATAGTACATATGGACAGATATAACATGAGTAGTATCACGGCACTGCTCCTCCTCATCTATGCAGTCCTGTGCTGCTGCTATGATTAAGTCTTTATCTGCCTTTCACGGCTATCGGCAGAAGAGCACAATGAATGAATAGTTGCTTTATGCGCCAATCAGCCCACTGACGAAGTCAGCCCAGCAGGCCTGACGATAACAAGGTTGAAGCATCCGATTGGTCAGGCCCCAGCATTCCACTGGAAATGGTGCCAAAACAGAAATGAAGGATACAGACGGTCAGGCAGAGGGACAGACACGGAGAGAGACAATGAAAGGGAGACATCCTTTATTGTAAGTCTGCTTGTGGATGATATCGGCACAGCGGCTGCATGTGACTGTCACTTTCAAACAGCATCGCAGATGACAGGCTGTTGGCATTGTGACAATACAAGAGTAACAAAGGAAAGAAGGAAAAACTGGAACAAGCTCTCTGTGGGCCGCCAGGAAGCTAGGTGCTTATTAGGGTTCGGGGCTTCAGGGTCTGCTTGTGTGTGCATGAATACAGTATGTGCATGTGCAGTCTGTCCACTCAGGCCTGCGTGCACATATGGGAAATCATGTGCGCTGGCCTTGATGCAAGCGTGTGTGCACACGTACAAATGTGTGAAAATAATGCTTGAACATGTGTGCGGGTGTATTTGTCAGCACAGCGCACTCCTGTTAACTGGGTGTGTATGCGCATGAACACATGACAACGAGTCAGTTAGTGTGTCCCCGATGTGCCCGGGGCTCCTGAAACCCAGAGGCAGCCAGGGCCAGCTGGCAGCTCTCTGCTTCCAGGCAGCCTGCGCATTGCTGGGGCATTCTTCAGGCCTGCAGCCCCCGAGCCCTGGAACTGACATCTGGAGGTTATCAGTCTGACAAACAGGCGTAACAATACAATAAAAGTGTGCGCTCATTGCTTATTCTCTGTTCTGTGTGGCTCTGAAAACATTTGATTCAGGTCTTTTGATGTGATTTTTTATGTGTTTAGTTCTGTGGTTCCTTTTGCTGGTTTTCTGTGATACAAAAAGAGATCAGCCTGTGAGTCTTCAGCAAGGAGAATGCTCTCCCGTGAGATCTCAAACACTACGGCGAAGAAAAATACCATTTAAATCTAAGTTCGTACAGAAAATATTGAAATTCTAATGGCTGCTATTTGCCTGTTGAGACTTGTAGCTTTCCAGTGTAGACTGTCAACATAATCAGGCTATAATCACAAAGTTAAAGCACAACGCAAAAGCGCAGCCATCCAACCCTGTCGGTGTCGCTTTTCAACGACCAGTGGACCCCTGGGTCTTACGTTTCACCCTGCTGCCGGCCTTCGCTCTAATCTACCTTGAACAGGTGAGCTTGTCTGGGGAGAGCACGGTAAAAATGCTAATCAAATAAGCACTAAAACCCGCTCCGGCAACCAGTCAACTCCAAATCCAGTGGCGCATAACTGATGGCGCTCTAAGCTGGTGGAGAAGGCAAACCAACGTGCCATGAAATCAGTACGAGTTGGAGAGCACTCAACGAGAGCCCCTACCTGTGTGAGGTGCGATAGCCTGAGTACATAAACACAGTGGAAAGGGCTCTCAGGCCAAAGATGCTCTACACTTCAATTGCTACGGTATTGTACACCAGAAAATTAAATACAAAAATGAACCGGCTGATCATGGAGCACATTCCAAGTATGCTAATTTCTGCCACTAAAACACTACAGTGAGTAACTTAGCCAGTTATTAAAAGCAAATCAGTGCGCTCTCACCGGTGTTACACAACAAAGAGAAGAAAGCTACAGTATATCTGAGTAGAGACGCGTGCAGCCTCTCTCTCCACAGACAGTATTTGAGCTGCCTTTCTTTTAATCGCCATTCAGAAGACAAGGACATGCTGAGCTGTTTGTTTCCACCGCTGCCGTGGCCGCGTTGATTACGCCGAGATAGGTCGCGGTTAGGTGATGCGATTATGATAACCACCTTTCTAAAATAACTATTGACTTTCAGAACAAAGAGACGGGCTCAGACAGCAGCTACTCACCTCTGTGTGTGTTTACCCAACTGGAAAAGGAAAATGGGCCACACAGTTAAAAAACACAGCACAGATAATGCCGATGTGTTTTGACTTCATTTCCCAGAAATTACAGACGACATTACACTGCACATAGCACACTATTGTTAACTCACTTACTGCTGTCAGGACAATGCTGAAAAACAACATGTTATACTCTACAAAAACACTCAAGTCCCAACTGTATGTAAGAGTGTTTTTAGTGAAACATCTTGAAAATCATTGGCTGGATAGTTGTGAGCTCACGTCCCTTCCGGTCTGTGTATTGTGATCACACTGGTGTTACCCATCAGACGCTCTTTCTGCTCTGTAAAATGACTGTCGTAAAATTGTTGTTGTATCTGTATCTTTGTGTATTAAACATATCTAAATACACACTTGGTGTGGTTGGAGTACTATTTTTGACAACTATACTTTAAGTAGTAAGCATTTAGCTTCGACAACAATGTGCAATGTCCAGCATTAATATTGTAATTATGTGTTTCTGGTACTCTTTGAGTGTTTTTCCTTTTTTCACGTGACCTTTCAAACTGAAGGAGTGAGACAGGGGACAGAATGCCCAAGGAGACCAAACAACACTCAACCACAGAGTCAAAGTCTCGTCTGCAGGGCTGTTTAACATTACAGCAGGTCATAGATTCAAATTAGACTCTGCTGCATATGGATTGATTTTTTTTGTCTCTTTCATGCCAAGTGAAGAAATAGTTGCACTTTAATAAATGTTCAATTCCAGAGAGTTCAAAATGTAACAAAAAAAAAAAAAAGAAAGATTGAGTAAGTCCAAAGTAAAACTGTGGTCATTTAAAAATGTTACCCTTCCCACACAAGTCATAAATGGTATATGTCAGTGAGGACAAGGGTGATTTTTCAGCTTTGCGGATGTTGTCATTCAATATTTTACTCATTTATTCACAAGTTATATTTCATATATATATAAGTGTTTTAATACTGTGTTGTACAGCGACAAAAACAATCCTGAACATATATTTTGTCGTGTTTTGGGCTCTTTAACAGGTATTACTTCACCCTTGTTTGTGTCTCACATCATCCTCGTCTAGCACATATTTTATTTTCAGAATTACATTGTTTTATGACAGTGCTATTTAAATTAAAAGTATTTATTTCTGTTTCTCCTCAGGGCATACCAGCATATTGAAAGTAAATTCTGTTGTAGCACTGGTATATGTTAATAGGATCTTAGAAAAAATGTGATATGTACACATGTAAACACTGAAACACTGCTCTGGTAAAAACAAAATGTGTTCAGCACTGTACGTATACATTCAAATATGTATTTTCAAATTTCCATGCAATTAGAGAAAACACATTTATTTCTTGTTCAATTATTGAATCTTTCTCTAGCTCCGCGATGTGGGGAACATAATTATACGCTGAAACTACATCACCTGGTCTTCGCAGACTCTGCCAGAGTGGAACATTAGCTCAATCAATGTCAATTATTTCCCAGTCTCCATTATTGCACTGCCAGGAGTGGGCAGAATTTTAATCCCCACACTGCAATTGCTTTAGCTACATGAGTATTGGGCTTTTTGTCATGATTAGAAACATGACTGAACATTAAGCCCATTGGCGTTCAACAAGTAGTGCAGGAAAAATGATAATGGCTGTGTCGCTCAACAAAGTGCAGCCCAGCAGTGTGAGTCAGTAACAGTGACTATATGTTTTAGCTCTGTGTAGTTTTACAGTCTCTGTTAGCTAATAGGGCCATGTCTCTACTTGTCACATACAGTGAAAAGCTGCAGCCTAACTGCCGTGCGTGCACTATTATAAAATCTCACCTTAGAGACAGTGAACATGCTTTGTAAAGGTTTGCACATGCAGGGTCGGAGAAACACAAGGCAAAGCGTTTAATGGTTCTGATCATTAGAGGTACGCTTCGCTGCATCTCACCCTGTTCATGTTTTGTTTGCTTAGTGAAAGGGATCAGTGTCCCCTGTGTCAACTGATTGATAGGAGTCTATATCAGGCAGATGCTTTATGCTTTTGGAAACAAACAGTTAAGCATATCTAATCAGAAAACAAGCTAAGATTGGGGTTTAATAGTGTTTTATTAAACACAAATCCAGTTTCACATCCTCTTATAACACCTAAATCCTTTTCAAATGTTTTCATCAGAGGTTGAGCGTTCAACACATGCAGGTGACTAAGATTTGAAATAACTATAACAAAGATCTGGAATTACTGTTTGTTGGCTGATCAGGAAGTCTAGTTGAGCAGCAGCCAAGTGAATTTTTCAACCTGCTGCCACAACCTGAAAATGAGATGGGCTGCAGAAGACACCGTATGGAATATTAATGTTTTTGACTTGTACACCTAATTTTCCACAAACGTCTTGTTCCAAATACTATAGGCCTTAAAGCAGCGCTGCTAGGTTTATAAGTTTAAAATATTGATATGATATGCATAAAATTCTCTCAAAATGATGCGACGCTTGTGACACATTTCCCCAGAGAGGAGCAGCTACTCTGTCTCACTGACTACAAAAATTCACTGTCCACTTTCTAGTGCTTCATAATGATGTTTTCACTCCCCCATAAACCATCTTTGGCTCAGTGTGCAGAGAGCACGTCAGACAAAGAGCAGCTGAAGTGTTTTTCTAGCCCTTATGGAATTTATATTAATTAGCACCACCTGATTTTTGTGATCCTCCATCGGTAATGATATTCAACTAAAAATTGGCTTGAAAGTGTCCAACATAGTTCTTTTTACTAAAAAAAAAAGCTTGTTAAGCCATTTGTGGGATTTGTTAGGGTCATGACGTAAAAAAAAAATCTACCCATGGGATCCGAGATGGAAATGCCTAAAACACTGTGAGGCTGAAACACCCAAACAACAGATTTAAAATCATCACACTGCCAGAACATAACTCCATCAGAACAACAAAGCATTTTTTTTGTAGACAGAGGATACGCTATGGTCAGATGGGAAAATGGCCCGCCAGTTTACAGCGACGGTTGAGCAGGCATTTGTTAGTATGTTATGCAAATGGCTTATTTCATAGTTAATTAAGTTTGCAGTTTAATCATGAGGAAATGGTTCTTGTGGTCCTGTCAGTGTGCCCTTGTGTTTTTGCCTTCCTGTCTTGGTCCTTACCTTTGTCAGGGCTAAAGGATGAGGGTGTCCAGCCAGAGCTAGCTTAACGGTGGTCTCCCAGATGTGTGGGTCATGGAGCCCCCGGGCCGTCACCATGAACTGGACGGGCTCGGACAGGTTGGCCACCTCCTGCTCGGCATACACTGTCCCATCAGGCCGCACGCTGAAGTTGGGGTCGTTGGTGACAAAGCCCACCTCTCTGCTGCGCTGGCAATCCTCAAACTTCACTGCGGAGACAGAGAGGGAAGAGGGGGGGCACAGAATTAGAGAGCAGCCCAGCGAGATTTACTCCACGAGGTGTTCGCAAATCCTTGACACATCTGGCAAGCTTGAGATTAACCTGCATCCATCAAGACGTATCTTGAAATATCTCATCCCTTCAGCTGTCACTTTTGATTCCCCGCTTTGACGTCTTTGGCAAAACAAACTGCTTATCTGTCTCTGAACCAGAATACATGGGAGTGGGGGGGGTGGCTAATTCTTTTTCATATCATTCTCCTCCCAAACTAGATGGATAGCAATGTCAAAACAACATTTCCTTTGGCTTCTCCAGGGAAAGCATGAAGAGCTGGTCTAAAGCACATTAGGCTGACTGGGCCGATTGTCCTCCGTGCTTTACTGCCAAACGCACAGAAGCACAGTCCTACATGACATTTGGAAGGTTCTGCTTGAGTGAGTGAACTGAAAGGGAGCTGTGAGGAATCTCATGTTTGCACACACACAAACTAAAGTGCCTCATAGGACTGTGAGAGCAGTATATGAGGATGGTTTGGCTCAAGGGGGCGTTTTCAGTCACTCCACCCCACATATGAGTAAAAAGCCTGGAACTCGAGCTCACCAGGAGGCGGGTAAAGAGAGTGAGATGATGTCGGGCCTGAGTGCATCAGTGCCGATTCTCCCGTGGCAGCTGACATGAATATACCATTAAATGACACAACACACAGGAGACACCATCAGTCTGAGACATGACTGGAAAAATCCTTTCATCCCATTGCCAAATTTAATCAAAACTCAATTATCATTTTCCCATGATTCACAGCATGATGCAATGGCATGACTGTTGAGAATGACTGATTGTTGTTTTCATCATATCTATTATGTTAACACACACACACACACACACACACACCATCCCTTGTCTCCTGCTATCCCCAAGTTGAAATGCACACGCTCTGATCTTATCCCAAAAACTCGGCTGCTGATAACAAGACAAATTGATTTCATAAATCACCCAGGGAACAGATCGCCTGTTATGAGCTATGGCAGCATGATTTTTCAAAAATCCAGTGTGAAGAATTCTGCACAGCAAGCTTTTTATCAAGCCATCTATTTAATTTATCGCCCAGCTTCCTGCCAAAAGCAGCTCCCAAACAACGGGCTAATAAAAGCATGAGATCTCCTCGGCCACTGTAGCTTAGCATCACACAAATGAGCCTGCTTGTTTTCAGCCTCTGAGTAATTGCATGCGTAATGGGACGGCTGGTAAACACAGTTTTGACAATGTGTGCATCTGTCTGTGTTGGCAAATGCAATCCATATTTTCATTTTTTTAAAAAGCAGCCCAGTGGAGAACGTCCGAACGCGGGTGACAAGCTTTGTGTGAAATGACGGTCTTACTTTGGGGATCATTTATCAAGGCGGAGGGGGGAGGTTGCGGGGTACAATTTAACATCAGGTTGTGACAATATGACACAGACCTGCTTGAATTGTCCACAGATGAATTGTGATGGCAGCCATGTATTATGTAAATGACTTCAATTAGCTTGAACTGAGCGGGCTAATTGTTGTCACTTTGACAGGTCTCTTGTGGTGCAGCTGGAGAAGAGAGGCTTAAGGACACGCGCACTGCAATGCGCTGTTTATGAATGCGCATGCACGCCTGTGTGAGCTCCCGCTTGTGTGCGCACACGCGTGGGAGCAGGTTCAAAGTACAAGCTAGTTTGAGAATGTCTGTCCTCAGCTGGTGCATATATTAATTTTGATGTTAATTCTACAATAAAACCAGCGAGGTCTCGGAGGGCCTGTCTGCTGCTTTGTGTGCTGTGTTGGCGCCAGTTGGCATGGGAACACATGTATGGTCTGCGAGGTATTGCCATTGTGCAGCATTATTAGAGGAGTGTCTTTCATTCTTTGGGGGCCACCTTTCAGTTTACCATTCACCGCCTACTGGTGTGTACCCACGAAGGGGCCGGGACCATGACCCTGATTTCTAACACATCTACTTAGTGTGAAGATAATCTTAAATGCTTTGCTATTCATTAAAAAAAATCCTGTTCACAAAGCACATTCGAATCAGTTGGTGGGATCTGATCTGCCACACTGTTAAGTAAAGATGAAAGCGGCAGGAAGAGACAACACCGAGACTAGATCCTGATAGAGAAACGACGCGCATGTCTGTCTGAGAGAGAATGAGATGGTAGGATAAAAAGGAGACGCAGATACTGCTTTGCACAGAAAAAAAAGACATGGAGATATATTACAAGCGTAAAAAAATAAACCTTAATTGGATCAATTTTCTCAGCCCTAAAAATACATTTTAAGTTTTAAGACAACAGTGTAAAAGTAGCAATACAGATTATTCATTGCTGTCACATCATAATGGAAATAGAAACAGAAAAAGAAGACTAAGACTGTTGATAGCTAATCTGCGGCTTATTTATTGTTATTGTTCTCTTGTGCGTGTAATTCATTTTGTCATCTTACGCTTGGCAAACTACAGAATGCCTTTGCATGAAAAATTGAACTTGAAATGAATAAACAACGACAAGGTTTGGGTTTTTTTTCTGAGCTGACAGCCATGAAGGTCAGTAAACCTGCTGTCCTTTATCAATTAAAGAAATGACATACATATTTTACTGCACGTACGATCAATGCCACTGGACTTAACTTCATCAGCTGCTCAGCTTATCTGGAGCACCAGAGCTGAATGTAAGATAGAGGAGGAATGGGCTGAGTGCAGGTTTGTCCTCTGGCTCTGTGATGTTCACCATTTCCACATTTACTGCATGTAGTCATTTCACAATCTGGCACTTTGCATGTCTTTTATATAGATATCTATACATTTAAATAATTTAAAATCAATGTAATTTATATTAAATAGTCAGTACTGTTGATGAAATCAGCAACAGCAGACTTCACTGACAGATATCTGAGGGCAGCTCAATTCATCAGCCATCCATCTATGAATGTTTAAGGTTTGGTGTGCCATTGTTACATTGTTAATTTCAATCAATTTCAGATCATAGATTGCCCAATGGGCTGCCTGTTAGAATTAGCTTCTCTCAGTGAGATCCAATTGATTCCGATGTTCAACAAAATGTCTAATAGGACACATCATGATTCAACAGCATGCATCTGTCTGTCAGGATGTAGACCATCAGGAAGCCAAAACCCTTCTGCAGCCTAAAGCTGTGTTTTAGGATGGTTTTATGCAAACAAATTCGACTATAATGTGGATTAATTCACTGAAAAATATTTAATACTCCCTATATCAGACCTGAGCATTGTATGTACGTATGTATGAACATGCATTCTCGCAATATGCATTTTGACTTTCAGATGTTTGCTCGGCAACGCCTCAGTATGTTTGTAACATCATGTGCAAGTATGTGTGTCTGTCATGTGTGAGCATGTTCGCGTTACGTCGCATCCGTAGGAATGGAACTCAGACGTCAGTTCTATCTGCTGTGCATGCGATACAACTGTGCTGCTTTTATTTTGAAAAGCGTGACGGATGCGGACTGAAAAACATTGAAAGCACGTATTGCTTCTTTGAATAAAGTTGATAAGTTGCTTATCTTTAACATACCACAAAAGTATTTGTGAAGATTAAGTTCAAAAGAAAATGAGACACTGATGTAATTATTTCGTGTTTCCTGTTTTGTTTTTATTTTGATGGGAGTATTTGACCTACACCATAATATCAAACGTAAATATTAACAGAATATCTTTATTCTTCAGATTACCATTAGCAGCTGATAAAAAAAAATGATTTACCGTTTTTTACAATGGAAAAAAAATATCTTTAAATTCAAGTGATCGTTGGTTCGGCCCACCACAACAATTCAGATTTCTCATGTGACCCCTTGTGAAAATTAATTGCCCACCCCTGCTCTACATAGAATCACACATAGGTGATGACAGTGACCACGGCTAACATGTTACATGGGAACATCCATCTCAACAAGTCAGAACCAACAAAAAGTGAAAACTGTAAAGCAAAAATCTATTGTGTCGACTGCCTTCTATGTCAACGTGTCTACAAATGTGTGTCCTTGTACTTTGCCTTGGTTCCCTGCAGTTGGTGAGGGGTATTAAACCCGGAGTTTAAACACGTTTGAGCGCGTTTTTGCATTCTGTTCTTTTTTAGAGTGTGTGTGTGTTGCAGGGAGTTGGTCCGCCTCTGCGTCCCTGTAGAAGCTGCTCCGAGTGTGTGTGAGCATGCATTGTGTGAGTGTGTGTCTCTGTGTGTCACAGTGCATCCTGTATATTTTAGTGCAGCCTGCCATCCACAGCGGTGTTTGGCAGGCTGCTGAGGCTGGTGTCATTCTGCTCGGCTGCTCCTCTCTGGACTCGTACGGCACAGAACATGCTGTCCAACGGAGCGGCTAGCGTGGCACAGACGCGGCTAAAACAGAGTGGGCAAACAGCCGTGACCACCGACCACCGAGTCCTCACACACACACACACACAAAAACACATACGGATAGAGAAAGAGAGAGAGAGAGAAGGACATGCTTATGCTCTTTGTCTCTTCCTGCCTGTAGAGCCACGACAACACCCTAGAGGAGGGCAAAACAGCCCTTGTGTGGAAACATTACATGTGCATAATGTAGAAGGCAGGTAGTAACTCTGCACAGCCTGCTTTGTGCATCCACATGGAGCAATGCCTCCCCCATCCCTCAGCGCCCGCTTACACCATGTTCACCTGTCGACTGAACACGCCCCCACCCCTCCCTCGCGCTCTTTCTTCTTTCTGTCACCGTCTTCACCCCTGTCTCCTCCACTTCCCTGTTCTTCCGGTGTCAGTGTGTGCTCCCTGTCCTCCGTACCCCTTGCCATCCTTATTTCCTCCTTGTTTAACCCCCCACCAGTCCTCATCTATTCTCCTCTGCTCCTCAGCTCATGTTCCCTGCAGACTGAGGCACTTTCCCAGATCCAAGCCAGGACAGCAAGTCTGAGCTGAGGGCCCAGACAGACAGAAAGAATGGGCACCCCAATGGGTCCGTTATTACTGCTGTTTAAATGGGCAAAAGAGCCAAAAGAGGGGAGATGAAAAAGAAGACAATGGAAAAAAAGAAAAAGAAAAAAGGTTAAGGTCACGTCAGTCTGGTTTTACAAATTATACACTTGTTAGCTGCTATTGGAAGTGATTATATGATTTTAAAGATCAGTTTTTAGGCTTTGATGGATCTTTTTATAGACCTGCCTTTATGCATCAACCTTTATTACTGCTCTTAGCCTTGCTTTTATGATTTTTCCTTGATTCTGCAAGCCTCACCTTGTATTTATTGCTTCCACTGCTTATTTGATCTGTATTTTAATGAGTTGCAAAGTGCTTTGTTTTTTGTGATTTGAAAGGTCTATAAATAAAGATTGTTACATTAGCTACAACAGACAAAAATAGAAGTCTGATGGCAAACACACTGCTCATAAATGGGCTGGAGCGGGACATAAAATACCCCTCCTTGTGCAGTTGACAGTGGTTAAGAAAAGTTTATGTTAGAAAGTCTCAGCGTGGCGGACTTGGTGGAGAGTCAGGTACCACAGAGGAGCAGGTAAATAGATCCAGACTGAGCATATGGAGCTCCTTTTGTTAAGGTGCTGTTCATCTCAGTCAAGGCACAGTGCTAAGTAAACATTCCCTCTGGTACCCTGCTGCTTTTCTCAAGCCAACGGGAAAATCAACGCCTCCCACTCAATTTGCAAATAACAGTATTTTTGCCAGGCTGAGGCTGTGATAGACAGCAGCACAGAGCCCACTGACGAGTAAACGAACACTGTTAAAATACAGAGCGTGCTGCATGGAGGAGGCTATAAGGAGTACAAAAAAAGGACAGACTTCATCATGGTTACAATTTTGTGTGCATGTTGCAAGTAATACGATGAGGTCATCACGATTTGCTAATTTCGAACAGAATTTTCAATGTAGCAAGTTGAGTCAGTATTAAAACTGGAAAAAATGAATGAATGCTCGGGCAAGAGGTGCCATTTTAAAGAATTTGAATTAATATTCTCACGTGATAACCGAATGTGGCTTTGCAAAACAAAATACAAATTGGCAAAGATTATTTCCTTGAATTTCACATGCAAATTCAATGCTGATAGTAACAAATCTGAGTCCTGTGAAAAATCTGCTCTTTCATTCTCCAAAATGTCAGCTTTTTGGAAGCTAAAAGAAAGCCTAATTTTCAGCTTGACTGCCAAGCATTTTTAAATATACTCACTGGGCAACTTAAAGGTCTTGATGAACCAAAACAGTCTGTAACAGCGCATGTAATATGGATTTAAATGTGACGAAGCCTCAACCCACCGTAGTCACATTATAACTGCTAAATATCGACTTATTACAGTTGTAAAATCTTCCCACCTGAGAAAGAAAAAAACGGTAAAGTTTATACCTTTCAGTGGGCAGCAACATAACTGCAGTGGAACTGACGTGATTGGCAAGTAAACATATAAAATCTATTTTTCTGACGTCGTAAGTTATCAAAACTAAAGTGCAGCATCTTGGGAATCCTTAGTCAATCCCAAGGCACCCCATGCAATACATCCACAACTCTCGAAAGTCTTTTGAAACCCAGCCCACTGAGCCCCCACAGGAATGCTTATAACTAATTCAATTTACATGCTGCTGTTTTTAAAACACTGCAGGTACAATGTGACTTTCCTGAAAAGGCTTTTTTTTGCCGCAGTTGGAAATGAATTTCTCTGCCTCTGCAGTTCTCTGTTTTAACAAAAGCCCACACAGTTCCCTCTGACAGCTCGCTCTCACAAAAGGAAACCACTGTGACTCAAGTGTGTGTGTGTGTGTGTCGCTGCGTGTACCTATGTGTGCAAGGGAGAGAGGAGAGGGACATTGGAGTGGGAGTGTGTAACACAGGCTCTTTGCATATACGATTATTACAGCTGATGCATAAATGGGCATAGGTGTCATTGACTCCCTGCGTTCTCATAGGTGTGTGTGTGTGCGTGCGTGGGAGCGAAGTTGCTGTCAACCTGCATTTGTGTGCAACAGCGCTCATGTTTCACTTTTTTAGCACCACACACTTATCTGGCATCGTCGCACTTACAGGACTGAACAAAACCTTGTCACATTGCTTGTGTGCACTGTCATGTCTAAAGGGCCAACATCCGCCCACAACCTCGCCGCCCCCACCCCATCACACCTTCCGCAGGTATGAAGGAACAGCTGTAAAAAGGGCCCCTCCTGCGCTGAAGCCTACAAGCCTGTCAGGATACAGAGAGAATCTTTATCCTGCAGATGTGTCTGTAATATAAACACGCATGTACAGGATGCTGTGTGGGCCACATGCTCTGTGGGGGTTTTTCAAAGGTTGTCACATTATGTCAATGGATTATGAAGATTTCCTCACAGATATTTGTTTTTCTCTGCACACCACCTCACTTGCACATCATCACATTACACAGTAAGCTTCACTCTGCATTGTAGCACAAACCGCAGCGTGTTAAAGTGCTGCTGCATTAGCTGTCCCACAAGTTTTGGTCCAGGGCACTTATGGGCAGAGCGTTTGGGTTTTGCACATCCTCGGCCCTCCCTCTTATCTCTGCATTAGCCTCCCCTCATGGGCACGGGCGTGAGGAGGCTTGAGGAATGAGAAAGGGGGAAGAGGCGAGATAAAGAGGGAGAGCGGGAGCAAAGCAGAGCGGATGCAATTAAAAGACTGGGTCACAGATCGCAGTGCCAGGCGTCAGTGTGATTAATACACCACCATTCAGCCCAGGAGCTTTTCTCCTCTCTGCGTGGATGTGTGTGTGTGTGTGTGTGTGTGTGTCTGTGTATCTGGGGGTGTGTGTGAATCTGTTATCTTCCAAACGGACCACAGCTAGGGGGCAGCCTCGTGTCTCAGTGCGTGCCGTCCTCAGGTGTGCTAGGATTAACCCTTTTTAAGGTTATGTCAGGAATTCTGGTGACCTGAGCTAACAGGTTTGTAGAAATCCTCCCCTGTCTGAAATCTTTCAGTTTGTTCAGGAGACAAAACAGTTTAAGCTTAAGCCTATTAATAGAGGAAAGGGCGAGGATGTGAGGGAGATCTGTGGGCAAATATTTGCGAATGATCACCACCGCGCTGGCAATAAAACTTTAATAAGAAGTTTAATTTGCAACTAAATCATTTTGGAATACTACAATTTCCTGAACTTCACAGGTTCACGCTGTTTGTTGAACTTTAATGAACACCCACAATCCTTGATTTTTTTTTTTTCTTGCCTTTTGGCTGACCCACTAATATCAGACCATGCCAAATCAGTGAAATCTGGCTCCTGACCAATCCAGCCTCTGCAGAAAACTAGCATCAAGGCATAAAAACAACAGCTCCAATGTTCCCCTGTTTGAGCTGATGGCCATTCCCAGAGTCTTATGGTAATGAGAAATGTTCCTTTTTAAAACACAGCAGGCTGCACAAACATATCAACTGATTCTTTCTTTTATTTCCTTCATCTGGCTCCCACTCACCAGACCTTGCCTTCAAGGCTTCCCCTTCGATTTAGCGCGAGCAGAGAAGGAGCCACGCTTTATCACAGCAATATCTTTTTTAAGGAGGTGAAGCGAAGAAACTGCCTCAAGGCTACACGCTGTCTGTTATCTCCCAGTACAATATAATAATTTCACATAGCCCAAAGCGAGGTGGCGGGACCTCAGCTGGGCTGAGCGACAAAGAGGGGAATGTGAGCAAACTAGGGGCAAAGATCAGGGGACAAAAGGGGCTTCTGGGAAAATATCCATGACTTTCACTCAACCGTATAATGACTGTAATGAAAACCCATTATTCTCAAGTACATTTTTTTTCTTTTTCTAGTGTGAATTCCCTGCTTCACACATTGTGTAGTGTAAAAAAACACAAACTTCAGGTTTTAGCTAATCTTTCATTTTATCACGTTAACTGACACAGACATGCCAGCCGTCTGATCGAGAGAGACATTACGGTGAGCGAACGAGTTTAGCTACGGCACACGAGGCGCAGCCCCGTCTGTGTCCACTGTTTATGACTGCGGCACCTCTTAGCTGGTTATTTTTAGCTGTTCTTGATTACCCTGGAGACTGACCTTAATAAATACTATAAGACTAAAAACAGGCTTCCTCCCCCTTGCCCCTCCTCCCCATCCTCAGAGAAAACTGAAAGACTCACTCACAAGGTAATCAGCTTTTAATTTTCTCCCCCCTCTCCTCACAAGTTTTCTAATTTTTTTCCCCTCTCTCTCAGCTCTCACTCCCCATCACCCTCTCTTACCACTGAGAAGACCAGCATCCTTTCTTCTCTCTGCCTCTATTTTTCTCTCCATCTTTTCTTCCTTCTTGTATTATTAGCATAAAAGTGTTTGCATCCTTCCCTGGTGATTGTTTTAGCTGCTGTGTTCAGCATCTTGATTTGATTCCCTACAATTGCCCTAATTAGCATTACAAATATACACTTAGAGAGCAACAGGAATATCTGTTATGCCTGACAGACTAATTTAAGGGAATGGAGGCCAGAGCAAAGGCAACACTAAATTTGTGTGATAAAAGGTGTATCACTGTATCTCAATAATGAGGTGTCTTATCCGAGTCCACTGAAACTACACTTTCACTGCATTTATGCAAATCAATGAATGGCGTGTTTGCTTTACTGAGGGAAAACAGTATACCGAGCAGCTGACAAAGAGGACATATTGGATGTTCAATTGTGATAAAAGGTGTAATCATAACAAGAGGCGCACCTCTTATCTTCTCTTGCGCTCCCTCTCTCCAGCCCAGATCATGTCTTCTAGAGCCAATGATTAGACTTAAGACAGATCTCTCTCATTATCCGTTGCTCTCATCCATTTCCTTCTAATCCTGTCGCTACTCCAAAGCCCTTTGGGGCAAGCGATAGGCCAAGGCCAGTCATTAGTTTCCAGGCCCCGAGACCAGGGACAAGACTCATCCGTATTTTCCCTGGGAGGAGATCAAGGCCATCTCAGAGGTCAGCTACACCTACTGTTATTGCACAGCCGTAATTGCCATGATGCTTCTTTCTTTGAGTCTTTATTTGGGTATGTAGCTGCAGTTTAAAGGCTGATCTTTGCCATCTTTCCACCAGCTGGCCACTCTCCACTCATCTGATCTAAGGAGGGAGACTCTGAGGCGGTAATGCGCAGCCTAAGTGATGTTGAAGTAATTGTTCAGTCAAGATTCCTTCCGTCTGAAGCTGTAAAGGTCACCCTGCTGATCAATCAGCCAAATAACTGTTGAATGTAACTGGTCTCATTATCGTCAACTGGCACACTAAAGTGGGTTGTGGTTGGTTCCTCCAGAGGGCTAAGCTCGCCAAGCTGATGTTGCTCATCTGAGGAGCACAGGTACACGGAGTATAGGGCCAAATCGCTGTGTGCTGGGCACTGATGTTGTCATTATGAAGATAATTGCTTCTCCAACTAGTAGCCTTGTTTTAAGGTCAGAAGAAGAATCAATGCATACTGCTTCAGGGCCAAATGGACAATTTTACATTAAGTGTGAAACCCACTAAAATCCATTCAGGGGAATAATGTTTGTGTAGGCATACATTTGGAGCTGGCCGATGATGGGGTGCTGCGAAATCTCCCGAAAACAAGCAAAATAAAAGAAATAAAACTACAAAACTGGGGGAATGTCTTTGGCCACTTGGGGGTAGTGGAAATAGATTGTATATAATAGATATGGGGACTTTGTTGACAACACTTGGCACATCCGGCAGACACAGAGCAACGTTGCCATTCATTTGGAGTCCTGTTTCTGGCAATCTGATGAATGCAAGTCTAGTGTTCGCTCTTTTTCTTCTTCTTTTCTCTGTTTTAGTCTCCATCAACTCCTGCGGGACATATCAGGCTCTTTAGCTGCTAAATGCTCCACTATATTCACCAGCTAGTCACCACCTGCCTGGCATTTGGTGCTGGGCAGGTAATGTACAGTTGGTTTATCAGATGTGTTTTCCTGCTGAAAACAGCTGCTGTGGGCTGCTGCTGGAAACAACGCTGATGAACAGGACAGAAGAATTTGTTATTCATCAGCCCAAAACAGTGAGCTGAAAGATAATAATAATAATAATAATAATAATAATAACAATAACAATAATAATAATAATAATAATAATAATAATAATAATAATAATAATAATAATAATAATAATAAT
>JBAJHX010000096.1:21787131-21804626 GCA_037176925.1 Amniataba percoides
ATAATAATAATAATAATAATAATAATAATAATAATAATAATAATAATAATAATAATAATAATAATAATAATAAAAAAAATAAAAAATGCTGTGTGATTATTCCCGTCACAAGCAACCAGGTAGCAAATGTACAGTATACAGTATATTGGTAGATAGCCTATACTCAATGAGGCCTAGCCTTTATCATTACCTCTTTAACACCATGCAGTAGCTAAAATATATCTTATCTTGTGTGATCAGCTTTTACACAGTTCCTGTTTGAGCCTGGATTGTTGAATTAAAAGAAAAACTCCCCGAGCCTTTCAGAGTGCAGCCCTCCCTTAAAAGCAACAAATCTGAGTTTCTTTCAACAGCTATTTGCTTTGAAGTCACCCTGGCCTGTTCCAGAAAATCAATTAAAAACATGACTAATACATTTGCACCTAACACTTTCCACTTTTCCTCTTTAGAGTGTTTGATGTCCCCCACTGCCTAACACTGTGTAAATGCTGAGATCATAGAGATAGTGATGGGATTTCAACAAGGACTCTTTCACACTTATTCACCGCTTCAACTGCAGCTCCAAACTAAAGTGAAATGAAATAATGAAGGATATCAGTGGACTCCTACTGCACTGTTTTTGCACAACACTCGGCAGAGAAATCCAGCACACCTAAAAGCCCGTCAGACCAATGGTGCAATATAATGTCCTGCGAGTGTCCTCTTTTGTTTTTAAAGCCTACAAAGACATTTCACTCCTTTGTACGTTTTGTAATTAAACCAACACAAGTCTCTACTATGCCTCACGTTTCCTATTTAAGTCCCCTAGTGACAGTTATCAGAGAGATCTGCAGTGGTCCTTAATACGAGAATAGCGCTGTCCCTTAAGTGGGCAGTACTAAACCTCATTGTCTGTTATAAATGTAGGAGGCACAATAGGAGAGGCTGAACCTCTCTGCTCTGCTATCTACCAGAAGGGAATGGGAGGTCGGCCTCCCTGGGCCGTGGCGCCAAAACCATTATTCTTATCACTGCAGGACAACTCACCGCAGGCCAGAAAAAACCCTTCTGAAAGGTGAAATGAGTGTGTCTCTCAGTGTGTGTGTTTACCTCCTCCCCGCCTCACATTTCTGTATTTCTCATTAACTGATAATACATCACTCATGACCTTGTGATAAAAATACATTAGCTGGAGACAAGTCATTAATCTATAAAGAATCAGGCTGTTTAGGTTATCAGGTGTGAATGGGTATACCTGTTATCTCACAAGTGACGGGAATAGACTTAATTGTCGTTCTTTAGTGAGACACTATATATATATATATATACACATATATATATATATATACACACACACACACACACACACACACACACACAGCTACAGTTCATTTTACCCACCGACAACACCAACAGAAACCGCCAAAAAATGTTTTGTACGTAATCAGGCTTTAATGTGCTTAAATCACACATTTACTGACTTAATCTAATATAAAACAATAATGAGCAACTAATGACTGATTCTTCCTGGTAACTGAATAGCGGACTACTGCTGTGCATTCTTTCATTCGCTGTGACAGAGAGCAGAGAACACGCTGAGGGTTTGCATTGCAGATGGCTTTGCTGGATGTGTGTTAATGAAATGGAGAGAAAACCGCAGAGTCTTTATTCTTGATTCAGATTCCTCCATGTTGTCTTCACTCTCAGCTTTCTGTCCCAGCATCAGACACTTGTAGGGGGACAGACATACGGCCAAAGCTGACCAGTCACAGTTTTAGTCTCCAGATGGTATCTTCTTAGTTGCAACAGCCCCTAAATGTAGTTACTATACAATTATCGTTCTCCAGATTTTGACCTCTGCTAACCATTTTGTTGCTTTCTGGTTGACCCTACTGACCACTTTTTTCTGTTGAAAGTATCCCCTGATGTGGCTCTCTCAATGTACGGCCCTAATCTCCTCCTAAGAAAGAGTGCTGCTGTTTCTTGGATAACCAAACTTATAAACAACCAAGCTGAACAAAAATAAACTATCGGCACCGCAGGACAACACACAAGATAGCACCCATCATCAGACAGCTCATTTGGAACAAAACAGACATTCAAGTTTCATCCAGACCTGAGAAGTAAAGCAGGACTGACTACTAAAAGAGAAGGCAAATGAAAGCAAGAAGAAATCACTGCCAAGGGTGAAAATGGCTGAAGACAACTAACTAAGTTATCAACAACAATGTTTACAATACATTTGTTTTTCCTGTCTTATCTCATTTGACATGACTCAGAAGATTCAGATCTCATCAGTTTTGTAGCAGGTAATTATTCCACCTATTTTCCCTCCTTGATAAGATACTTTGAACATTCTGTGTCTAATGTGTGTGTGGGTGTCTGCAACCCACAAAAGACAGCAAGAGAAGCAAAAAGTCGTTTGTATTAAGTAAAATATGTTTAATCATTCTTGGTATCAGTTTTCATTAATTAAATATGGACTATAATTACAGAGAGCCATTATCACTCCCATTACAAACAATTAAAATACACCATCCATCCTGTCGATTTGGCAACCAAAAGCTGATGGCTCGTTGCCAGCCTGGCGAACCGCTTCTAAAATTTACTCTGGGGCTCTGGAGAGGTTGGCTAAATTTTGTTCTCATTCGTGCTGAAGCTTGAGAATCTAAGGCCTGACCAGAAATAACTGTGCAAAATATGCAACTCAAAAGCACACCAAGGGCTCCTCTCCCAAAGCAGGATTATTAAATTAGTAGTTTAAGAACACTGATTACAAAGCAGAAGAGCTGTTTTTACTTCAGTCCATGGTCAGGTTTTAAGGTTCTGGGTTTTACCTGATACCACAAACATGAATATCCTGCTTCTTGGGATGAGCAGCAGGACAATAAAACGGAAAAAGTAAAAACACATTGTCCATGGGTGCATAATGAACCACAGCCTTCAGTGTAACAATATTAACTAAACAGATACATGTGAAAGCTGCTGCATGTGTGGGCGCTGCCCAAGTTAATCTCCTGCAAATGTACCAAAGATAGTGCACACGTCGCAAAGTAAGTCTTAAAACACACACGTTTTCACTCTCTAAGTTCTCTGTGCTTAGCAGGAAGTAATCTTTACACCTTGCTATTATCACATGGATGTTGTGCCTTTTCAAATAGTATTTGAAATAGTGTTTGAAAAGGCAGAAGCACAGTATTTCCTGCAGTATTTACAAATATTTCACATGCTAACAAAACTCTGAGGTGAAAATACATATTGTGCTAATATAAGAATATCAGCCAATAACACTGAGCGTGAAAAATATACTTAAACCTGCAAATCACCATGTAAACAAAGTCTGTGGTGGGGGGAATATGCCCAACAGAGTCAGCCATGCTGCAATCACAGCTTCAGGCTTTAAAATATCAAATTAATTGCCACGCTTTATTTTCATGCCAAATCCATGACTGACTTTGACTTTCTTGGCAGCATCAATTTGCCAGTGTAGGTGTGAAACTTTCCAAACGGTGAGCCTGTCTAAGCTAGCCAACAGCACTGCTAGTATCACGTGCCGTGGCTTGCTAACCTATAACGTATGCTCGGACTTGAGCTGTCTGCTATGCATAAATCTCCGTCCCACCGCAGGGAGCGAGGTGACAGAGAGGCAGATGAGGACATCCAGTGCAGTATGAAGGATGGTGGCAGCCGTTCCCCCAGGCCACGGTGATGGCACTACATCGATCCAGCCACTCCGGAGCCTGAAGTGCAGAGCCTTTTGGCTTTGTCAGCACTGTTCAGCTCAGCATTGCTCCAACTCCCCTGATCGCTGTCAGAAACCCAGGAGGAAAAAGCCGGAGAAGAGGGAGAGAAAATGCTGATGTATCCGGAGCCAGACAGGTGGTGCAGGATTGGCTAAATAACTCCTAACTATTCATTTCTTTATAATTTTCTTGCTGTTTGTGATCCCGGCAAATTAATGTTTGCAGTCAGGGAGAGGAAAGGCAGAAAGAAAGAGGAGGTTTTTGGAGCTGCTCCTTCATCCAGCTCTAAACACAAGCACCTGTTTGTCTTATTCCGCCTGCCAACTGGTCCTCCAAGAAACTTAATTCTACTAATCCACTCACATATTTACTCAGGTGGAGGTGCTCTGGCACCACTGAAGGTATGCACTGTTGTCCTCAGGTGGCCAGTGTTTGTCTTCTCAGGTGATTCACTATGTACACTAGTCCATATCTTGTGTCATCAATCTCTCAAGCCACTTTGGACGTACCCAGAGACATCCTGCTCCCTCTCGTCTCTCTGCTTACTGCACAGGATCAATAGAGTTCAGGGTCTGGACTTTAAGCTTCCTGTTTCGTTGTTTCATCTCGATCTGAGTCATCACAGAGGAAGGCGGAAAATCAGCAGAGACTAAAAGCAAGTGTTCCAGTGTACAGACAGATTAAATTTGGTTAAAACCTTGTGTCCTGGGGTTAGTCTGGTGCATTTTGAATATGGCATTTAAGGTCTTAAGCAATGTGGACTTGAGCATGGCATTTGAGGGTAACCCAATGTTCAAAAATACCTGAACATAAGAGACATCTTTGGAAATTGCTAAAGCAATATTTTGAACTGCGCTCCCAGGCTTTTTTGCTGAGAGTTAGATGAGAAGAATGATACTGCTCATATTTCTCTGCAGTGAATATGTTGCTGGAGCAGCTTAGAATAAAGAAAAAAGCTACAGAGCCAGACAGGCTCTGTCCAAAGGTCATTTTAACACACATAAGCATTAAACAGTGGTATCAGTCTAACTTTGGCAAAAGAGTAGTTTAATGATGTTGACTTAAACTATACCTAAAGCACAGATTAGACAGCTGCATTAAATGTATCACTTGGTTTTGTTTTTTGGTGGATTCTCAAGTTTTTTACATTTCGATGAGAGTTGGTTTTAGTCACATGTGGTTTTATGGAGAAAACGTGGTGGTCTGACAATCTCAGCAAAATACCCCTCAAGATTTTGGGGCAGCACATGGAGGGGCTCATTACTTTTTGACACACCCCTGCTCACTTCCAATCAGTCAGTGCAGCTGTAAGCCTCCATAAAAACCATTAATCTGTAAAAATGAACTCAAATCATTCTGCCGGGACTTGTAAAACTGAACTTAGTCTTTCTGCTGTGCACAGGAAAAAAGCTTTCATTCACTCCATAACTATTTGTGTGTTCAGCAATAACGGTGCAGTGAAATCCATTAGGCACAATTGCTATGTTGGCATGGTTACTGTTTAGGTGGGATAAGCAAATTCCTGCACACACAGGGAAATTTGCAGGGTTGTCAGATGTGGAGAGCCAACAAATATCCGTCTCTTTGGTTATGCATCTACATAATCAAGCTAGCTTGTTTGTTCTGAAGATTTCCCCACAGACCTACATGATGATACCTAACCTTACCTAAGTGATTCTGTTTTGAATTGCTGACAACACATCAGTATGGTTTTCATTATCTCATGCACATTCAAATGATTTGGAAGCAGTGAAAGACAGTAAAATATTAATATTAATAATTTGAAGAATCAGATATGCACTTGTTCATAAAAGTTAGTTTGCAGACATCTCTAAGCGAAATAATGGAACATGGCATTTCCCTCCATTGTACTTGGAGGAGAAAAAAAATCAAAATTCTGAATAAGTATTTCCTATGAACCGCTTGCTTGGAAATGTCAAGCTGGCTGTCATTAAAGACGTGGTGACATTTTTATTCCATCTTTTAAAGCTGTGATTCCATCTCTGCCAACAGAGGCCCTAATCTCTGCTGCTCCCCAGCAGACAGAAGCCAGACAGATTAACTCAATTACTCTTTGACTTGAGTGAATGAAGGAAACAATACATTTCTCATTTAAGCCTAATCCTGTGTGGGAGCAGCAGAAGAGTCATATTGCAGGTGGAGGGAAGGCAGAGGCGGAGGAGATGTGGGGGCGCGTGGGGCTTGAAAATGAATTCCAAAGCAGTCAGCGTGTTTGCTCTTTTTCTTTTTTCTATGTTTTCTCTTAACTACAGTTGGAGAAGAAGCGGGAAGATGGAGAGGAGAGGGGGCAGTAGATGGAGAGATAGGCATGATGGAGTGACAGACAGGCTGAGAGTCAGGCAGAGGGGAAGAGAAATGAGAGAGACAGAATGGGGTTTACGGCTCCAATATGTCAGAGTTAGTTTGCAGGATGAAGCAGCAAAAAATCTACCAATTTCCACAGTGCTGACACACCCGAACTAATACCCTGCGCAGGGCATTACAGTCAGCCTTGTGTATGAAACACGGTGTGACACATGTGGCCTCTGTATTGTCTGCAGCATCTGTTGCAGGGACACAGATGGCAATGGCCATCCTCGCCACTGCTCCGCCTCGTGGGAGATGTGGTCTGTCATGACGTTTCACTGACAGCGTGGGCCATCTGTCAACACACGAGCGCCTGTTTTCCGCTTCCTTTTTCTCTCCCATGCATGTGGATCCAGACATGCGGGGGTAGGTCGTGGAAGAACAGTCGCCATGTGTAGGGATGAATATTTGTACGGTGTGCATGAAAAGGTCAGGGCTGGGTTCTTACTGCAGCAGCAACATCAATGAAACCCTGGAGCGGCAACAGCGGTGCAACCCCGGATCCTCAACAAAGCTCTGTCAGACTGCAGGAGAAAGCTGTCAGTGCCGACGCCTAAACCTTTACCGCCCTTCCCTCTCCCTCACACTCACTCTCGCTTCGCTCTGACTCATTGTGTCAGCTCTTCAAACACTCTCCGTTCTCTCCTGCCTTAAGCTAGACGCAGAGAGCAAAAGGAAGAATGAGTCCATCTTCAGCTGCTGTAAACAAAAAGGAACACTCTTTGCGGTGTGTGAATTTTCTCTCCCCTGTCTGCGTGCCACATGGAACTTCCCTCTGCTTTATGTCCAGGCAGGAAGGAAGCCTCTCCCCTCATATTCCTCATTTACTGTTCTTGTGGTTATTCGCAGATAAAAATATATTGAAGGAGGGGGAGATAATGAAGAAGTGATGGGTACAAGGCAGAGACAGTGATCCAGGAATATTGAAATTGACTTGAGCGGCTTCACCGCTTTCTCCACTCCCTCGTTCTGAATGGTGATACGGGCTCATTAAAAATTCATCGCTCCACTATGAAAAGAGCGGACATCTGCAGTTTGGCTGGGCTGAGAGCAGGGCACCAACGTCTGGACAGTCTGTGGCTTTTGGTGCCTGCAGTCGTATCTTGTTCTGCAAAGACTGAGGTTTGAGCATGCTGTCTACACCACAATATAAAGAATTACTGTTTTATTGAAAGCACTGTATACCAAATATATGTATAACAAAACTAAGAGCTGAAGGCCACGCTAACAGTGCAGTGTGGCTCCACTTTGAAGCAGAGGTGCTTTGAGTGTGATGCAAATGTCACCAAGCTAACACGCTAACAATGGCAATGCTAACATACTAATGTTTAGTGTTTCTAAATTTAACATCTTTAACTCTTCGGTTTAGCATGCTAGCATGCTATCATTGGCTGATTAGCTCTATTCAAGTACAAGTACATCTGCGGCTGATGGGAATGTGACTACTAAGTATTTGCTGTTGGACAAAAACATCTCGACCCACCCACTTATGACATCCTACGTCGACTTCATCTTGTTGTACATGACTTCAACTGAGCCTGAACATTTGGTTCACAACCAGGTTTTTCTTTACTAGTGACTAGTCCAAAGAACCAGTGGGGCTCACAGATTGCACTAGAGCCTGGAGTCACAGTACATAACTGATGGTACCTTTCCTTCTAAATCTTATTATTAATAGCATGAGGGTGAAGTAGGATGTGGTCCATGCCCAACTGGGTCCATCAAATGCTCAAAAGCACAAACACGCACACCCTTTTCATGTGAAACAATAATCAGTGCACACTCAATGCGTCACAACGCAAGAGTGCATCACAGTACATCACAGATGGCACGACAGACAACTACAGATAAACCTTATTATCAAGGAATTGACATTTCACACTGGATCGCTGACTATACATGGACCAATTCATACACAGTATAAGACATGTAGTAGATTTAGATCCAGTATTGTTTCAACAAGACTATGTTTCCTGCGCACACTTTTGGAATACACAATTATGAACTGAATTAACGACCACAAGGGGCCAAGGCCATAATATATTCAGAGACATTTCTTATTAGTTTCTTTTTACCATTGTTCACCATTTGCATAGTATAGAAGACTGTGTGATCAAGGTTAACTGCCACACAAGTGTAAGTGAAGCGAGTGCGAAGAACTGGAGCAGAAGCTATCAAAGGAGCTTTGGCAAAGTCATCATTCAGTGGCACCAAAGATCCAGATATCCTATACAGCTTCTTATTTCATAGTCCGGACTGCTTACAGATCAAATGTCTTTCACATAAGTCATGCTGAATCTCTCACTAAGAGCCAAAGCTCCATATGAATGTATATCTGTGCTGTATTAGAAGCGGTTTCAGAGGGGTTTATGAAAATCAGCCACTGACACAATATTGGCAGGGGGCGATTGGTTTGGAGTTCTCTGGTGAGCATGTTCTTTAAAAGGTAAAATCACAGTTCAGAAATAAAAATGAAATACACTATCCTGTTCACACAACTCTCCTCAGCATTTTCAAGCTTCAAAAAAATTGAAAAAGAAATAATGTGTCGGATGCCGTTTTTTTGCAAAACCTTTCCACCTCTTCAAATGATGAAAAGCAAAGAAAGCCGCAGTGTGAATGCACAAGGACGTCTGTGAATCCAAGGAAGAATACGTCCAGATGATAATTTGTCTGCACTTTAAATTCAACATTTCTGTGGTTGTCAACAGACTGTTCTCTTTATGTTGTTCAGCTAGAGTGCCACAGGAAGGAGCTTTCTAATGTAACTGATGAGCACTTACATAAAAGTTGTATTCAAATACACCTTTCCATATTGGCTTTTAAATTACACTGAATCAATTCACCAAAAGTTTTCAAAGTATTTTTTTTTTCAGAACAATCCATCAGTTTGTACAGATGTTCCTACAGCAGCGGCAACCTCCAGTATTTGGACTATTTGAACTATCAAATGTTTTTTTAAATGCTTTATTATACACTTGAATTCCTGCATTTTTCTTTCAGGTCTGTCACTACAGATGAAGATCTGTTTTGAATAAAATTGAAAAGATGAACATACTCCTAGATTTAATAGCGTGGAGAACCACAATTCCAGGAAGTAAACACTTTTACACCTTTATAATTTCTCTTTAATTACACACAGTGCGTAAACAGCATATTTACATTATGAACTTCACTTTTAGCTTTCATAAATGGCTGTGCCGTCTAATTTTCCACTGATATACAAGTTATTTTGAATACTTTTAGCTCTACCTGAATTACTGTTATTACACAACTACGCTTAGTACAGGTTTTCACTACTCTTCCTACTTCAACTGAGGTCTGTCTGCTCATCTATCCATCCTTCCTTCCTTCCATTTTCTGCAGTTTATCTGACTCTGATTTGTTGTGGCATCAGACCAAGTGAAGTAGCACAGACGTCCTTCTACCCAGCCACGACTTCCTGCTCTTCCTCAGGGATCCTGAGGAGTTCCAGACCAGATGGGATACATAATCCCTCCAGTTCATCTGGGTCTGCACCGGGGTCTCCTCCCAGTTGGATGTGGCCAGAATACCTCCACAGCGAAACATATGGAAGGTGTCCTGATTAGATCCCCAAAATTACCTCATCTGGCTTTATTTAGTGAGGCCGATTCTGGATATCTGAGCTCTAAAGACCAGACACTCACACTATCAGTCTTTTAGCCGATCCTAGCTGAGGGTTGCAACATAAATCTGTTTTATGTACAGATGTAGTTCTGTAAGGTAAAAAAATCATGCTGAAAGTTAAATTAGAATTTTAACCACTCATAACTTTTTATAACATGAGTTACTTAGAAACATGCACTCTCGCTTAGAATAAAATGTTCTTATTTGAGAGAGATCACATCTTTATCATACAATAAGAATAAAATATAATAAACTTAATCAATGCTGGGTTATTTTTCAGGAGCAACACTATGAGTAAAACACAAACTCAAAGGAATGACAGGTTGATGTAGACTCTGACGCAGGAAAACTAATAAAATACCAGAGAATAGCATAATCTGTGGGTGTATGACAAGCTACTTATGCACAAAGGCCAAAAATTGATTTTGATCATAGCTAGTAAAATGACACATATATTAATAGCATTTCACATGTCTTTTTTTGTAAATGGCTTCCAGCAGTTTAGTTCGATCGAGCACCGCATCTTGCTTAAGTCTGCATGAAATGTGAAAAATTATTTGGCACAGAAATATGAAGAAGCATGGTTTGTCACTGCTGTTGCTCTTCTCTTTTCAGTCTTCACAGAGAGATGCCAACACAAACCAAAACATTAAAGATCAAGCCTCCATAGCCATGATGTACATTGAAACTGAGGGTTTAAGAAAGCGTTATCATATGTGCTTAAACCTCTGATATTATATGAACTGCAGAAACAATTGCAAGTCACAAATAAAGTCTTTGAAAGTCTCGTTAGCTGGCTAACAAATTAAGAAAGATGCATGAAGTTGGAGTATTGAGGTGGAACAAACATACTTGCTTGTGCTTGGTGGTGATTGTCTGAGGTGCGGGAGCAGAGATGAATGGAAAAGTAAGTCTGAAAATTACACCGACTGGAGAGTAAAAGGTGCCTTTCTGATCTTAAGGGCAGCAATTGGATTGCAGGCCTGTAGACATATGCTGACCCTCTCACTGTAACGATGCCTTGTGAAATTTTCTTTTTCTTCATTCTCACCATAAAGCATTGTGTGTATCTGAAACCATGCTGATTTTCTTTCTCATTAAACATTTGTTTAGCAGGAAAGAGCACAAAAAAAGAGTTGGGACTCAGTTGTGAAAATATTGCTCTACCTTTGGTCAGAAACTTGAAAAGGTACCTTCAATAATAATGAATTAGGCAAAGACATAGTCTAAAAGTAGAACCAAATACCAAATTTGTCTGTCAGAATTTTTTATGATACCCAATACTCTATTTACCATTCCATAACCATTTCATCACCACTCTAATATTCAGTTTAACAATGCTCCCTGGATTTTGTCCTAACCAATAACTAGTAGCTGGCCAACATGTAAATTTCAGTCAGTACTGAAACGTGAACATACATTTCAAGTGAGAATGGTGATAAAGGAACACTAATATCAGCTTCCTGTGAGAAACACCTTTCTATTTCTGATTCAGTCAGAGTTGAAAATGCGAAATGTGAAAAACTTACTTATGATAAATTCTTACAATACATTTGTGAAAAACTGCCTCAATGTTCTTTGTGTAGTAGGAGAGTTTAAATGGCAGCTCAACTCTTTTGTAGTTTATGTAAAAGAACATGAGTGTTTGTCTTTTCTTGCCTTCAAGCTTAAAAGATTTGAATACTGTGTGTTTCAAAACTGAAACTACAGATGAATATGTGATCTTTAAAAATAAAAAGAAATTAGACAATGACAAAGTTAGGAACTGTTGTGAGTGAATTAAGTTGTTTCAGAGTTGTTTTCGGCATACACTTCACAACAGACTTCAAATGCCCTTCTCTAATAATACATTTCTATATATTTAGCCTTCTATCCAACAGTTTAGGGAAATGACAGCAATATAAATATCTAACATGGACAAATGTGCTTTTCTCTCTTTTACTTTCCACCATTGTTTCATCTTTGCAATAACCTTTTATAAAAGTGATATTAGCAGCCTTATACAGTGGGATTAGCAAAAGAAATATAGAGAGAAAAAAAACATGAGAAAGGTGGAGAGAGTTATATGGCGAGCAGGATAGAGGCGAACAAAGTGAGCGAATGATCACGTATAATTTAAGGACAAGTGGTTCTCCCCTGAGACATCTCTGTCAGTTAATAGGTCACAGTTATTAACGCGAGAAACCATTGCAGCCTGCACAGAACGTCACAGCATTTTGAAGGCAACAATAAAGGGGAAAATGAAAAGCAAAGAGGACATAGAAAGACGGAGAGGATTAAGTAAAAAAAGATGCAAGGAGAAGATAAAAAGAATGAGGAGAGAAAGAATATAAAGGGCTGAAACATGGAAATTAGCAAGGACACATGGGAGCTTGTGATCAGATAAAAATAGACAGAAAGAAAGAGGGATGAAGAGGCGAGTCATGTTCATGCTGAAATGTGCACTTCAAGACCCAAATTGTTCGCAGAGTGGCTACTAATGCACCCGTGTACCACTGAATAAAATGGCTTGCATTATATAAGCATTAATACAAAATAATCTGACGGTTTGCATTTAACTCATTTTACATCCAAGTAATTTAATCACTTTACGAGTTGGACGACTCAAGAACTGATCGTGTGGACCGGGGAAACTGTCAAGAACACTTTCAGGAATTTATTCCTCTGTGGAGGAAGCAAAGTTTCTGAGTCTGTGAGGTAGTTAAGAATCTCCGGAGGGGCAAGGTGCCAGGAGTGGATAAGATTAGCTTTGATATGCTGAAGGCTCTGGACATTGTTCTGGCTGTCATGGCTGACATGTCTCCTCTTGGGTGGTTCCCATTTTCAAAAAAGGGAACTAGAGGGTGTATCCTATCACAGTGTATCAGCCTCCCTTGGAAAGCTTATTCTAGAGAGCTGAAATGGAGGTTCCTGCTGATAGTTGAACCTCTGATCTAAAGAGCAGGAGGAGAAATGTGAACTTTGCACATCCAGTCCACATCTGTTTGTGGACAACTCATAGCTGCAGTCCCAGTCTTCAGCATGCACTGGGGAAGTTTGGTAGCGTGATGGCAAAATGAAGCTTGAAGCAAAGCACTCGCTTTGGCAAGTGAGACCGTAGACTGCAGATTCAAGTACCCAAAATGAGTTTCTCTGGAGGGTGGCTGGGCTCTGCCTAAGAGACAGGGTAGGGAGCTGAAACATCTGAGAAGACCTGAAAGTAGAGTTGAGCTGTTTTGGGTATCTAATGCAAAAACCTGCTGACCACAGAAATGTGGTAGGAAGCACCCCAGACTCTCCTAAGCTAGCTTGGGAAAGCCTTGCGACCCCCCCAGCAAAGTAAGGAGTTGTTGGAGTGTTGCTGGGGTTTGAGTGTGAGTTTTACAAGGTGGATGAATCTTACAACTTCACAAATTAACTTCAACAGTTAATTAGTATGGTTAGGGAGCTCTCATGTCACACTATTCTTCATTCCTGTAAATGACTGTAAATGAACCATAGAGTGCCTACTGTGAGTGCTTCAAGTCAAATAAGATTTGAAAATATGTCACACTGAATGAAACACTATCAAAGATTGTCACTGTGGCAGACCGGAGAGCTTGAGCGTGCTTTGCAAATAAACCTGAAATTCTTAACATTTCAAGCTGGATATCCCTGTGCTACACAGACCATTATATTTAGTTGCTTTCATATAAAAGAGCTGCAGTGTAGGAGGACATGAAAGCCGGCTGCAGAGACATCACTTGACCAGAGGACAAAAGGCAGGCATATAACCATATACAAACTATCTAAAATACATAAATACACAGACATACATATATGAGAATGGCAAGTGTACATCCACACAGAAACATATGTAAACACTCACATGAAACAGTACACATACACTCACTGTATATGTATGTGTGGAATATCTAAAGTGGCACTAAACTTCTGCTCTAGATTGACTAAATATTTGTAATGTTCTTACTGCTGTTGCCACTGCTGTCGGCTCAGAATTATTTCTGTCTGTTTCCTTTAAAGGAACAAAGATGACATCATCTTCATCATCTTGGCACCTTGCTTTTGTCTGCTTTGGTCTGTTTGCATGTTTACCTGAAACTAAGCTCATGTTGTTTGACCATTCTATACTTAATTATTCTAATAGTTAGTTAGTATAAAGGTAATATAGTATAAAGGAATACCATACACCTTTATTAGTATAAAGATGACTTAAACCCTTAAATGTGTAATGTAATGTGGTGCTGTCTTAAATGGAGTAATTCTGAGCAGCAAAAAACAAAAAAACAAAAAAACAAAAAACACTGCAAAGAAAGTGAAAAGCAGGAACTCTAGAATTAACAAATATGAATAAAATATTCTTTTACTTATTGATATGTTTTTACATGTACTCATGCCCACACTACGGAAACAGTTTACTACAATTTCATCACATTTCATTTGATATCTTGGAACTCATAGGAACTTATGGTAAACTAAAATGACACTAATTGTTGTGTTCAGCTAAGTTTAAGTACCGTAGCTTTATAACAAAGCTTAATTGGAGTGATGGGCATTGTTTACAGTGACAGTGCTCTCAGAAGAGAGGAGGCAGAGAGAGAATCAACCGAAGAAGAACATTTTTGCATAGCTGGTTTTAAATCCTCATCTGGTGAACAGTCTTCAGTTGGTACTTTTGTCTTTGTATCTCTTGTTTGAGGTGATAGTGAGCATATTTTCATTGTTGGGTTGGTCCAGAAAAGTTTACAGCATGTGTAATACTTGTATGTCAATTACAAATATATATGTTTCTATGTTTGGAACATATATCTGAAGTGATTTTTTCATTCAGGAACCATTTAGTTTAACTACCTAAGTATGTTTGTGTGTCCATGTGAAAATGGGAAGAGCAATAGAAAGACAGTCATGAACATTTTTAAACTGAGTCAAAGACTTCAAATATTTGTGACCCCATGTACATTCAAGCACATACAATGAGAGTTTGTTGACAACAAAACCACAAATTCTTCTCAGAGTTTCTAACATGTCAGTCAATCATTTTCAGTCAATCATGTATTTTATATTTCCTCCTGGGTCCCCTCAGGCTGTCAGACCTCTCAGCAATCACTGGGTGTCCTAACAGCACCCTATTTTAACAGTGATGGGATCATCAGCTGCTGCAGTCTCTGGCTAATCTCTCGCTCATCAGAGCTATATAGGACATTATAGGTTGTGTGATCCCAGCTTGCCTTTCTGGTGTATGAACTATGTGCACGGCAATGTGTAGCGTTGAGCTAATCACTTAACGGGTCTGCTGAGGGAGCTTGCTCGCTGGGGAGCCTGCACTCAACACTGCTGAGTGGAAGGCAAGTGTGTGTGTGTGTGTGTGTGTGTGTGCGTGTGTGTGTATGTATGTGCGTGTGTGTGAGCGCACTGAGGATGACTGAAGGGTTTTGGCAGAACGAGGTCACTCTGTTCTACCAGGTGAATTTGTGTGGGGGTGGACAGGATAAGGAGGTGTGTTTTTATGCGTGTGTATCTCTGTCTGTGAAATGTGCATTTCTATGTATGGCATCATTGTAATGTCTGAACATTCACTGCAAAAATGTGTTTGCATATTTGTAATTTCTTCACGACAAAAAAATGTGGCTGCTGGGTGAAAGTAAAGTGAAAGTACATGTTGTTACTTTTATCTGACATTTGAGAAATTCTGCACTAATTACCAGGTGCAAAAAGTATGACAGCAATATGAGAGCATCAACATCAGCACAGAGAGCACATTTCCAGCAAGATATAAACGTATCTGTATATATCCATGCATGTGTATGTTCATTTTGACAGTGTGTCTGCTGGATTCTGTTTTCAACTCCCTGGAGAGAGATGGGTGAAACTGGGCAAGGCTATGAGATGTAGCTGATTGAATATAAAAATTTAGTTAGTACTTCATCTTATTCCAGCTCAGAACCACCAGAACGCTCTATAGTAAGACAGCGCTGAATATATGTCTTTGACAAGACTATTTAGGCATCTGATATTCAGCCCTGCAAGGTAAATACTTGTATGCAATGAAATATAAATATGCAGCTAATGCAGCCTTCTGTGGACGCAGGCAGTGATGTGATGTGATGTGAACACTGTGCTGCTTAATGACTGTCCCAGGAGAAGGCAGGTACATGTCTTCTGTCCCTCCAGCCAACCCAGAGCAGTGCCCTTCTCTCTCAGCATCATTAACTCCCGCAGTAATGATGACAAAAACACACACTAGAGTAATGAAGTTAAGTGACATTTTAATGCGTTGACACTGCAATAAATGCAAAGCCACATAATGTGTCAATACAAAAAGTCACCATAATGAAGTTTATTAGTTGAGAAGACTCAACATGCAAATTGTTCATTAGAATGAGGAATTTTGCAAATTGTCAGCAGTGTTTGTAAAAAGTGCAAATAAAGGCCCACTGAAACAACCACTGTATGCTTCCTGGAAGGTGATTTTGTGGTGTTTAATCATATTGTTAATGAGTGACTAATAGAGGAGCTGTTTTCATAAATGGCTGTACACACTGGGACTCAAGAGAGCACCTTTTACTGTTTGATTAATCCAGTTCAAGATGTCTGGGGGCCCTGTTTTTATTTGTTGCCCTACAGGGTGCGTTTTATTTTCTGCTTCAGACAAACAGCCTTTCATTTATCACATCCCGGGCTGAAAAGACACCTGTCGCATATCTGGCACCAGAAAGAGAGAGGAAAGGAGAGCCTGGGGGAAAACTAATGTTCAGCATGCTTCGTCCTAAATATTAACCAGGCGCTTCCTGCTCTAAACCTGCTGATGGTAGCCACTTCTAGATAGACGGAGGGAGGATGTGCCCCAATCCTCCATGGACAACACTGCCCTACTTGTGTGGAGGTGACCTCCATGTGTTCTACACAGACCCAACATTCACCATTGTTATTTATGAGCTTGCAAAAGTGTCCTTTTGCAGGGAGACCATGTACCACCTGTTCTAGCAGGTTAAAGTACAGCGCAATGTGTTCTGCAAAGGTGAAACAGGCGGTGCCTAACTGGAATTAACCTACTCGGCAAAATAGGATATAAGTTTCAAACTAGGCTGCAAGCTTTCAAGTTATCACCTCGCAGTTAGATTCTAACCACTAGATTTATATGACTTATTTTAAGGGTAGGGGGAACACTTTTATTTTCCAAAATGCTGTTGTCGGATGATTTGTAATAGTGATAATTGACATAATAAAAAAAAAAAAAAAAACTACACATGGTGTGCTCAACAATGGCCCTGTCTGTCTTCCATGTAGTCATGTTGCATGTGTTGTTTTAAAGGAATAGTTAGACATTTTGAGAGATAAGTTTAGAGTTTGCGACAAAAAGTCAAGCAGCTAGCGTGGCTGTCTCTCAAAAGGTAACTAATTTTGTCTACCAGCACATCTCAAGCTCCCGTCTTAACACACTGTATGTCTAATCCACACAAAGTGGAAAAACAGCGCTTTGCCCTTTTTTCAGGGTTATGCAGTTGTATTTCACTGTCATGTACTCTTGATGCTTCTGGACAGAACAAAACAAATTGTTGCCCTATTTGCCAATGTATATACTAAGCTAAGATAACCTGCTGCAGGGTCCAGCTTTATATTTACTATACAGACGTGAGAATGGTAGCGATTTCCTCGTTTAAAATTCACCAAGAATGCAGATAAGCACATCATCCAAAATCTAAGATTAAGATTAAGATCTTTATTGATCCCACAGTGGGGAAATTGCACTGTTACAGTAGCTCAAAAAACACACAGTAA
>JBAJHX010000096.1:21831127-21856360 GCA_037176925.1 Amniataba percoides
GAGCAGCCTTTAGAATCCTCAGTGGACTGCCCAGAACAATACAGCTACAGCGCAGGCAATGTCAGCAGTCAGGGCCATTGATGGCCAACACCTATTTTTCTCAGGATGACATCTTTATCGGTGGGTATTGTCATCCACTGGAAAAACACAAAGAGACCACCCACCCGTCAGTAGCACAAAAATCTGTTTCCATGACAACGCCGGTCTCCAAACTTCCAAGTCATTTCTGTCACAGAGGCTGACATAAGGTGAGCTATCATTACTTTCTTCCCATCTCCATCTTGCTTCTGCTGCTTTTAGCTTGACTTTTTTTGCCTCCCGTTGAGTTGTCTTGTACTATTACTGACCCTATCATTCTTCTCCAGCTTTGTCTCCTGCTCTCTCTCATTTTCCTTTCTTTGATAGCTATTTATTTCCTAAAGCTGCACCCCTGGGTTAAGACAGGAAACATAAGTGAAGAAATAGAGGCACTGACTTTCAAATGAGTACAAGTTAAGTTTCTCTTTTCCCAAAGACATAAAACAGGTTCACAGAGTTTTTTTCTCTGTATTACTGAATAAGTAATGAATACAATGGTTGTTATGCAAATATTTGTTCTGCACACTATACTGGACTCGCTCTGGAGTTTGCATCTCTGAGATATTTTGGAGGGGTCTATAAGATAATTTCTTTTCATGTGTTTGCCAGCGGTGCCTCATACTTGTCAAGGATGCACAGAAGTAACATAATACCTGGGAAATAAGAAATGTATGCATGGAAAGATATGAAGAATAAGAAGAAGAAGAGTGGGCAAGAAGGGAGTTGAAGGTCCTCGGGCAAATATTCTTTTATTTTTTCTCTATCTTTATTTGCCCTGCTCTGAGTAAATGTCAGACTGTGCTAGGAGCTGGCAGGAACAGCTTATTATAAAAATCAGAACCTGAAGCATCTTGGTCTCTCTATGCCAAAATGCATCAAAGCAGAATATGGGGAATAAGCTCCACTATGCAGTATGTATGCGGTGCAATAAGCACCTAATCCTGCAGTGGACAGTGCTATGACCATGTGCAAGGAAGAGGCTGTTATCCAGTACCAAACCTGCAATTACAGCCACTTGTGTCTTGTACGATGAAATAAATCATTACCACTGCAGCATGAAAGAACATAATCTGGCTCGCTCCCAGCCATTCCCCTATGGGGACTGATTTGTGATCGCTTCTGAAGATAGACTGTGCATTCAATCAACAATGCAGCTTTCGGCTTTCAGGCCACCCTGCTGAAAGGCTTGAGGGATACAAGAGATCAATAGAGATAAATTAATTACTACGCTGCCAAATGGGAATTCTGTGCGGCCAGAGTTACTATAGAAACACAAAACTGCATGGCAGCCCACATAAATGATATTGAAGCTAATATCTGCACTGCCACAAACGGAGTTGGAGTCACTGGTGACATGCCATGATCATTCGCTGCATCACTGACATTAAGAAATACGCACTGCTTCAATGCAGAGGCACAGCTGGTTGCAGAAGCGACATAAGTGAAGTGTCTCAGCAACAGTGCTTGGATATTGAAACCAATCAAGCAAAAAAAAAAAAAAACATGCCAGCTTTCCGGGGACTTTTTTTGTCTCATTAATGTGAATGCAACTCATACAAATTCATGATATGAAAGCAATTAAGGCAAGAAGTAAGCTTGATGAGAAGAACAGAAGAAAGGGCAGATATGATGAGTTGCTGTGGCACTTATCGCCGCCGTCCACTCCCCTTCAGCTTGTTCCACAGTGAGTCCACAGCGGGGCCGGGTTGCAAACACACTTCCTCCTGGCACAATCATCTATAAAGAGAAGCAGTGCGCTGCCCTGCCTGCCTGGGGGCTACATTTGCTACAACACTAATATCATACAGGCAACCAATGAATTCCTAAAGAGTACAATCAAGGGAGAAACAACCCCTGCCGCTCACATCGCCCTGGCACTTGCCTCCCATCCTGCTACTTACACAAGCAATATTCCAAGTTGTTGTTTTGCTTCCATCAAATTTTCCATTAAAAGTGGCATTTCATCTAAATCAAGCCCTTGGGGTAGGGACCCAGACAAAAAACCGTAAGGAGGTGAGGGGTGGGGGAATTCTCACGTACAGTTAATGTGCACGAGCACCGAGCCTGTGCACGCAGGCTGTGTGTACGCCTCCAGCACTTAACTGACTCCATAATCATGGAGAGTGCCATTATTTGTAGCCATCAGAGCAACATCAAAGCAATTACATGTGTCTCTGCATTCACTGTGGTTATTAAAGCAAACAGCACGGCCATTTATCTGAGATGTGTAAACATCACAGCTTTCTCTGCCTCTCTGTCTCCTCTCCTCTGCTGCCGGCTGCACACCACTGAAACAAAATTCATAACCATCCCAAAGCAAGGTACGTACGTGTGTGTCGGAGGGTATTGTGCACTGGGATGTGTGGAGGCAAGGGGGGGGGGGCAAGGGGGTGCGGCTCACAAGACATGTGAAATAGGCTCCATTCTGCACTGACTGCATATGAATCATTGTTCACTTGTCACATTGCCACTGGAGCGAGAGACTGAGAGAGACACCAAAGAGGGGAGGAAATGAGTGTAGGCAAGGAGGTAGGGGAATAGAATGAGTAACAGCTCTTGACCAAACACTCCTCTTTTAGGAGGATTCAGTCCGAGAAATATTCGTCCCCTCAGGCATCCAGGCACAAAGTTCGCTGGGACTTATCGAGGACCGGGGACTTTTAACAGTCGAGAACGAGCTAAACTCCCCTGGAGACCTCACCACATTCCCCACCACAAATGAAAAACTAAGACATAATATCAATACTTTTCCAATAGCCACACACTTCAAAAAAAGTGAAAAGCAGTCTTGCCTTGAAGTGCAGCCTTTACATTTAAGCGCCAGCTCCTACTATGTCCTTGCAAGATCTGAACACCTGATGAAACTGTTAAGAAGAGTGCTAAATGGATTTTACTTTGGAAAAAAACATCACCTCTTGACTAATGTAGTTTTGTGGCAATCAGCTTGACATATGTTTTTTTCCAACTTATTTCTTCTCAGAGTCGCAGGAGTCAGCCTCAGCATGCAGTGCTTAAAAGACAGCAAAACAATCTGCGCAGGTTGCCAGCCTTTCACAGATAGACTTACACATTTACACTGACAGTGACACATACAGACAATCTGCGATATCAAATTCACCAAACAACACTTTTTTGGACTGTGAAAGGAAGCACAGGCACACAAGGGAGACTCAGGCAGAGTGCAGATAGGAAAAACACCAAAACTGTGACCTATAAACAAAACACTGTGTACCACGTATAAGGGTGGTGTTGACATGGTGAAGGTCTTAGCAGACAGTTGCCTGGTTACACATCCAGCAGACACAAAGTAACATTAGCACTCATTTAGAAGTTTCTGGACACCTAAAGAGCAATATTTCTATTTACATTTCTTTTAGCTCTGTTTTGGACTCCACCAGTGTGGTAACTGCTAAATGTAACACAATGTACACTAGCTGGTCACTAACTTCAGTTGTCTGTTTGTTTGGTGCTGAATTTATAATTGTCTTTTTTTGCTGAAAACAGAAGCCTGTCGTGGCTGGAAAAAGGTTGTTGAGAGTGAAAAAAAAAGTAAAAATCACAGCCTGTAAAACAACAAGCTAACAGATTAAAAGATTCTAAGCCCAGGGGAACTGCAGAGTCAGATGATAATTGTAGTTCATCACTACAAGGAATGTCTTTAACATATTTCACATTACATGTAGTAATTTATTTACTGTATGTAATTATTGATCAGTGCAGAGTTAAAGCAATTCAGACTTTATTGTTGTAAGTATTAACCTGAGCTGACACGCCACCAAGCACTTCAATCCTTATAAAAAAAAAAAGCCCACACAATGTTTCGACTCAACATATAAAATGGGCCATATACTTTATGAGTAAAGCCTCGTGTTTGCCGTCATAGCTGTAATCGAGTAGTGGGTGACGGTATTTATTTCTCAGTAAACTCTAACCTGAGAACTCATCATTTTTAAAGTAATACAAAGTTCAGTTTACGTCATTGTACAGTCTGCGGTGAAAAAGTCACCTATGTGACTGTGTTAAGAACCACTGGGGTGTCTGCCATGACCTTTACCTTCTACCTTAATGAGATTTCCATCGATTCACTTTCCCCGAGAAAATAAATCAATCGGAAACTCTATCAAAAATTGACACAACACCCCTGAATGCATCAACGGTTATGTCTCCAACAAGTCAATTGCAGGGATAATGAAACATCTAATAAAACAGGCAGGTTATTATGCTTGTGTGTGTGTGTGTCCATGCATGTGTGTCCTGAAAGGAGAGGAAGTGTGTTATTCAGGAGAGAGAAAGGGTGAACTCTTCACCTACCGTGGCCCAATTAGCCTAATCTTCACATGGTTCATTACAGTTTGGGTGGATTACAGGTGCAGGAGGAGGGGGATCGATGGGAGTTCAAGTTCAAGTGAATTTGGTTTATTTATCTAAACATCTATCTCAAGTAAGTCTCAAAGAACTTGGAAATTCATAAATTAAGGGCACAAAAATCTAGTCATTGATACCCAGCACCACCACAGCAGAGAAAAAGTCAGAGGAAATGGGGGTTTAGAGTGAAGAGGCTCTCTAATGCCCCCTTATTAATTAAAGGATGTGTCAGCATATTCACAGCTGACAGCAGCCATAAAACAAAATGCTCTTCATCAATTACTCCACCTCCCACCAGAGCAGATGTATGCTTTTTCTCTTCTTTTAACATCTTCCACACTCACAGAAAGTGAACCAGTGGTACGCAGTGAAGTGCGTGCAAGTGCGTGCATGCGCGTGCATGTGTGGCGTGTAGAGCTGCACCCACAAGAAAGTCCTGGTGCATGGCAACACCCAGCTCTGCATGTGTGTGAGCGTTTGATTAGACAAACAAAGGAATATTTTGGAAGCCAAACGAGTGGGAGCTCATCAATTAGGTGTTTCAATTCCACTGATTGGGAATGACAGGGGCAACACACTGGGTTGAGCCTCACGCAGTCAAGACAGACACACACGCCTGCACACACACATTCACAAACACATACACACTCACACACAGCAGAGAACACTTTGCTTCATTTACTGCTATCCCAAATTGGATCTGATAAGCAATTAATGGTGTAATTGGCCATTGGAGAGGTTGTCTTCTCCCTGGAGTCTCGCTGGTTCCACTGGGCGGTGAAGTGGAGAGGGAAGGATGTGTTACTGATAGTGCTCGGTCAATAGAAAAAAAAAACTTGTTAGCTAGCAGCGACGAATAATGACACCGGTCCAGCACCGGGCAACTCGACAAATAGAGGATTTCAATTGCAACTAACAACAAATTTCCTTTTCTATTGCACTCTGTTCTCACTCTATTCACAAGGTATGACAAGCTGCATGGAGCAGTTCACTCATCTAGAGCAACAATAATTGCCCTACAAACAGTCAGCAAAAAACAAAATAACACTGGAGCCACTAAGTAATGCATTGCACTTTGTCAGCTAAGGTCAAAAAGCCCTACTTATGCGCAGTCCAATTACCATTTACATTTGTCCAGTTTGAAAATGCATTCACTCAGTCAAACAGTGGAAACTAATATAATTTTAATATTGCCTTATTAATAATGCATTATTTCTCTTGTCTCAAAATTTGTTCTGAGGCTTTTAGCAAAATGAAAATTTGATCAGATAAAAAAAAAAAGGGAAAAAGAATGCCATGTGTTAGAATAGTTATTCTGTTTTGTATGTCAAATATACGTAAGGCACGATGACCACCCTCTGCTTCATATATACCTCTACAACAAGTGTTTTAGATATGTGTATGTGGTGCAGAAAACAAACACCTGTGTCTGATTATACTGTCCATTACAAAAAATAATTGGAACCTGCTATGTGTGTGTATTTTTACCATTGACATAGCAGGTTCCAATTATTTTTATTTTTATTTATATATATATATATATATATATATATATATAAATATATGTACACACACACAGACACACACACACACAAACACACACCCCTTATATTATGCATAAACAAAATCAATGATCAGGAATATACAAAATAAAAAAAACAGTAATGTATAATATAATCATACTATGTAAATGACAAGTGTATGGAAAGGGTTTAGGGGGTTTAAAGGGTTTTGCCACTGTAATTAAAGGATAAGGCTTGTGGGGACTACTTTCAGTTGTGGATTAATCTGGGGCTTATTGATGTGTTTTTAAGAATTTGTGTGCAACAATGGAGCTGGATGGTAAAGAGGAATAAGCTTTGGCTTTACAGACTGTACTTGTTAGTGGGACGCATTCATTGTTAGTGAGAGAACTGGCAGCTTTCATGTGATAGAAAAGAAAAAACAGTAACCAATGATTGTGTATTTCAAATGTGTTTCTTTAGAATTTTCTCAAACAATATTAATAATAAAAAAAAGCTATTTCATGGGCTCAGCTCTCTCAAGCTGTCAGTCACAGTGTGTTTCAGAAATATGGCAATAATCAAATCAGTCCCCTCTGCTTCCTGTGTCAGGGCCAAAACATAAGAGCTGGTGATTGATGACAGGCGAGCCCCAACATGCCCAGCAGCACCGGGCCATACATTCATCCTGAGGCACTCTTAATGGAATTGACCTTGTAATAACCCCACCCCTTTTTTTCCTGTTTCTTCTTTCATTACTTCTGTCCCCAGCTTCTCTTATCCCTCAGAAAAAAAGAACTGTCTTCATAGAATGGGGAAAAAATAAATAAATTACCAAATCCACAGATGTTGCCCCCTGCTGCAGCCATACTGTATTTCACGGAGTCAGCAGGATTATAAATGCACAGTTCATTATTAATCCATCCAGAGTCCCAGGAGCTGTTCCAACTGGGAGCAATGTTTCTTCTCTACGCAAAGTGGAGCCATCAGCATCTCGCACGCTCCTTTTCTCTTTCTCTCTCAGTGTAATCAGGTGTTCGGCTCCCTCATCAAATCTCTTACGCACACACAATCTTGGCCCTGCAAGCTCCCATAATATAACATACAGTATGGAGCTCTACCCAGACACCCTGCTGTTCATCCATGTGGAGACGCACATGTAGCCGGACTTGTCAGATTCAATCCGTGGTAAGTAAATGGATGGTAAATAGGTTGTTATTGGTTTTGTGTGGGTGATATTTCGGACTTCAGGGTGTGTTGACTGCAGGAGCCTGTGTCTTATTGCTCTGTTTGTGTCATCATTGGATATTTATTTGCCCAACAAAACCGGGGCACAACAAATTGATCAGAGAGCTACTCGTCCAGCTCAATCCAATAACCAGATATGTGGAACGCTCTTCTTACTGAAGTGGATCCCGACTCCCTACAGCTGTAACCGAGAGAACGGGCACACTGCAATAAGTCTATATGTGCTCCTCTGTCTGTTTCACATTTTCTGGAGGCGCTGTCCGCAGAAACAGCAACATGATGCATATTGGATGTGCAGAACAAATTCCCTTTAGCCCACGGCATGTCAACCGTATCTCCCCTGAGAGAGGAGGAGGAGAGGGAACGTCACAGTCTGGACTAGAAACAGAAACAAGGCAGTGAGGCAAAAAAGAGCGAAAGAGAGAGAGAAAGCTGGGAGTAAAGGTGTAGCTTGGCTTTCCAACGGAGACATTTGACCACATTGCTTTGATGTCCTCTATACAGGCTCTTTCTTTCTATAGAATTCCCTGCCGCATGTTCTCGGTAAGCTGAACCACCCACAGGTGTGCCGCCTGCATGTAAACCATACACAATAGGACATCTTCAAAGCTCAGCTGAATTTGCCTTTCACATTTTCAAAAATGTAACAAAATATGTCTCCCGGGAGAGCATCTGTGAGCTTGTATTACACTGTGAGCAACAGCAGGGAGAATGCTGAGCTAAGGAGAGGTAGAATGCATTTTGAAATGTGATTTTTAATGGATGCATATTCAGCTGTCTTGTTTTGTTGAAATCCCTTCGTGTGCGTATTCTGGGGAGTGACCCAGGGTGGAAATGGGCCGGAACGCACCTCAACAGCGTTTCGGGAGTAAAATCTGAGAGGGAACGCAATTTTGTGTGGGGATATTCTTGCCCTGCATATGACCTTTTAGGCAGCCCTCAGCTCTACCAATCTAACTTTCAGATGTTCATGTTAGTCTCAGTGGTTAAGTTTAGCTACCTGAAAGGCTAACCCAGGGCAACAAGTGCACTTCCACAGAGTTCTGCTTACTTTTAATACAGTTAGCAGAAAAGTTGGGTGACTTCAGGTCTTGTTGGTTTTCTCCTGATTCCAGCTTTTTCATCTTCCCGGCTTCAGCAGTCTAACACAGAGTTAGAACCGCACTTATCTTGTGTACAATGATTAGATCAGGGTTAAGTGCAGGTTATTTAACAGGCAGCAGCGGGTCAGGAGTGGAAAGAACAAGCAGACTATATTAATTAGTGAAAAGGTCAGGCTGACTTAGGCTGATCAGTAACTTTGAACATTAAAATAAAAATGTCCATTTATCGTAGCTGTAATCGCTGTCCAGTGACAAAGCACGGAAGAAAAATTCATTCTAAAATGTTTAAATGAAAAATAAAAATTCATTGCATAAATCTCCAAAATGTTTGACTGAATTGTATTTTTTATTTGAACAAAAGCTATGTAGATTTTTTTTATAAAGTGTGTAACTTGTGATCTGAACACAAAAGTGAAACTAAAGACATGCTTATGAATTTTGGAAAAATCATACATTAAATCATCTGAGATAATTATACAGAGCATATTCAGAGGTCAACTTCAGATTATTTTTCTCTTAGTAAACTTTCTAAATAACCTACAAAAGCTTTTTTTAATTATTTTATCAGCTTGTGAGTAAAATTCCAAGAAATGGAAACGGATATTATTGTGTCTAATAATAGTATTATTAGACATTATTTCATACTAAAATATACTCATAAAGCAGTTGAAATCCAATATTTGATTGATTTTGTCCCTTATAGTCTATTTACACTAATTAAGAAGGCAATATGTGGATACAAGCATGATATTGATATATATGTGTAAAGTAGCCATCACTCAATTAACAATTCAACTGACCAACAAAAGGCCAGTTACGTGACATTTCTGATTTTTTAGATTGCATTCAAGGAAAATTGACAGGAAGGATTTGACGAAGCTTGCTGGATTCAAAGCTAGGATGTCATGAGTACACAGCGAGCACGTAATCCCTCTGAGCAACCAGGTCCCTTCCTTCCTCCGCTCTCTGATAATAGTTAAATTTGAGGTAGAAATGCTGATGAGGTATCCCACTGAGAAGGATCTGAGGATGAGCCTGCCACAGACACCACCTGCTTACATGGCACTGATGCCCGGCTCCCCCTCTTTTATCCTACATTTTCCCTTTTCCTTCTGTTCTTCTCCCTTTTAAGTCCTATCGTAGATTTGCAGAAGCCTTGCACTTTTCCCGCATTCCTGCCTCCCTCCCTCTTCTTTTTGCCGTATCTCTGTCTACCTGTCTCTCTCCCTGTCCATCTGTCTCTTCCTTTATTTCTCTCTCTCTCTGCATCCCTTTCTCTCCCCTCCTAACCCCCCTTGTTTCCTAGCCTCCCCCTCATCCCCACCCTGTCCCTCCTCCTACCAGACATCTGAGCCAACAATCAATGCCATTTCATTCCGGTGAGGGAACAAATGGAATTCCAGCTGAGAGCATGGCAGCAGGCGGCGAACAAAGGCTTTTCTGTGACGCCGTCTCCCCTTGCCTTCCCCTTGCTCTGCAGCAGAGACCCCAGCCTGCACCACGTCCCTATCACCTCCTTGCACATAGATACACGGGCCTGTTGTACACGGAGGCACACGGTGATCCTTCTGCCATTTCCAGACTGTGTTAGAAGTTCAGTGCTTTCAGTGTGAAGCGGCGGCAGAGGAACATGTTGGGTTTGTATTAGCAGTATCTAAACGTAGTAGTGAGCAGCAAACAGTGAGGCTGTTATCAAAGAGATGAGGTTTGTTGGATTACATGAATGCGTCCTTTTTTCACTGAATCTCTCGAATGTGGAGAATAAATCCTTGTTTATAATGATACTATATAACAGGGTTTAATTCTAAAATGATAACTTTAAGGACTTCTTGTGCACGTTACCTTAAAAGCTGAGTTTCAAAGTTTATTTTTGACCTTCAACAGCAATTTCACCAGAAGATCTGCTGATGAAGAATGAATGTAACTGAAAAGCTCCTGAACTACTATCTGATGGGACTTGTAGTGATTTTGTTTTCTCAACTGCAGTTCTTCAGGGTAAGACTGATCCCTGTACCTCAAACTTTGCATATTCAACATCCTTGGAGAGGCATCTCTCCTCAGTTGTGCTTCCTGATGGCTTCTTCCATTTCCTTTCCTGTTTTCTGGGGGTTTTCCTTCTGACTCAAAAGTCTATGGACAGAGGGTGTCATACTATACAGACTGTAAAGCCCCCTTAGGCAAACTGTGATAGGGGACTATATAAATAAAATTGACTTGACTTGACTTGAACTTTACATCTGTTTTTAGAATTCAAAACTCAAACTCAAACTTCTTCAAAGTGAATTCCAAACCAAAGAATTTGATGCTACCGGGAGTCTTGCAGAGAATAATAAATAAAATTATTAATAATTTTATAATAAATAGAAAATGATAACAAAGGGAAAGACAACTTGTTTTTCTGTACAGCACTTTTCATACAGCACATGCAGCTCACTGTAAGAAATTGAAAAAAAATAAAAAACAGGAAACAAATTGAATTTAAAAGAAGGCAAGTAAAGTGCTTAGAGTTCCAGAGAAAGAAAGCCTTTGCTTCTTCAGATCTTGCCCTTTTTATTATCTCTGACTTTCATGTTCTTTGCCCATGTAAAGCTTCATCAATTGCCTTGTGCATGAACTGTTCTCTGTGAAAACCTCCCTTGCCTTGCTTCATCTTGGTTATATGCTAATCTGACTATACTGTTTTGAAGAACAGACCTTTGCATCTTTTGAAATTCTCTAAAACTCTGTGCTCTTGATTGAATTACACCATCGGACATCTCTGAGACGAGCAGCGTGGAAACACACCAGCAATGTGAAATTACCTGTAGACATCAAAAGATGTCATACTGTAACGAAATAAATAGGTGGTTGCACATTACAACTTTCAATAACATACAAGTAAAATTTAAGTTTTGGTGAAGACTCTGATTTATTAAAATCAAACCTTCTACTGTTCAGAACCGCTACAGTGACGGCTGCTACCTAAATGTGCATTTGGAGAGATCCTTGGAGAGATTAAGATGATTCAAACTAAAGTTACAGATAAATAAACATATTAAGAACATGGCAAACATGTCATTTCTGCAGTCCAGGGATTAGGTATCATCTGCTCCTTGCTGCTCGTGTCCACCTCTAGCTGCCACTGGCAGTGTTGTCTCTGTGAGTCTGTGCTATTGACTGGCCCATGTCTCTGCCTGACAATGGAGGAACAGAATGGATAAAATAATGTATTAATAGCTGGCTCTCCGACTCACAGCTCAAAGATGTGTTTCATTAAAATCCAACCGAGATGTGCCAACCAGAAATAGAACCAAATCGAAGCAGCAGAGAACATATCTGACAGAAACAGTATTGTTACGGCTCTCCAAGTGCTCACAAGGAATTATGCGAGGAAAAATAAGTCAATCTTCTGTAACAGGCTTAGATTTATTATCAAATAATATTTAACTTTTTTTTTCAAAATTTCACAACATCTCGGTTATTCTATTTATATAGAACACTACAATAATCAATACCAAAAGTACTTAGATATAGATATGTCCGAAAACAACCCATAAGAGTGTTCTGGCATCACTTTAAGCACGATGGCACTGTTTTTCAGAGCCAAATGACTGTAAATCAAATCATCATTGGGTAATATTTAGGAATATTTGTTTGTGTTTAAAGAAACCAACTTCATGCTACCTCTGCCTCGGAAACACAATGATAATTATTTACCTGATAAAACAGAACTTTATAACAGCCCGGTCACACCACAGGTGAAAATGACAAAATTTTGCAGTGTAACTTAAAAAAAAAAAAAAGCAAATTGCACCATTAACCAATCACAAGCCGACTTGACCGAGCTCTCTGGAACAGAGCTGGACTGTGAAGCCATTTGGCATAGTGGCTACACAGCGTACTACATTTACCCATTCTGTCCAGTAATACTTGGAAAGTTTAGAGGAGCAGCACGATTAAATTATTTTAGCCCATTCATGTGCAGGAAACCAACAGGAAGTGAGCCAGCTCAACTCAGCCAGAGGAAGTCTCGGACATGCAGCCACAATAGCCAAGTCTGCTTATTATAATTAACTTTGGGCTTGTTTGTCTGCTAAGTAGCTTACTGGTGGTTACAGGTTGCTTTTTTGTGGGCTTGTTTCTAAAGTGCAGTTGCTCTTTGGGCTTGCTCCTTATTTGTCTCCTTTCTCTCTTATTTGTCTCTCTTGTCACTATACCTGTCTAATAAAGCTGAAATGCTTTAATGCATGATCGTCCTGTTGCATGGCTGCTTTGGGCTTTTTTAGGAGAGGGGGGAACCAGCTTGCTTCTTATGGCCCATAAGGTGAGTGTGAAGTGGTTTGTTCGCCAGCTGCAGAAGTCATCTGATGAAAAGTCACTGCGACACCAAGTTCCTAGCGCCAAATATTTCAGACACACAGATCAATTCTCCAATTTCTCTAGTGACCGGTTATGTTGTAAGACCATCAATAACAATGGATGTATTCACATGCTAGAAAAGCCATTATGTCGACTTTCAAATCCACAGTAGTCCACAAATCCCAGGCCCACTCCCCATCCCCCTTGCTTCATCCCGACGTCCACTAGCCCACCTCGCTATCTGCCAGCTGCATGGGGCTCCCTCAGGCATAGCCCTGCCTGGATGTCTGGCCAGCTGTGGCCATCCCCTTAAGCAGGAGAGAAAAAGTGGCAGAGGGGGGGAAAAAAGCCCAGCAAAAAAAAGGGAGCACAAGAGGAGAGAGAGTGAGTGACTGACCAGCTGTGAGAAGCTATTTCCCTCTCTTGTAACACTGCACAATCTAAACCCATAAAATGAAAGGAAAGAAGTAAGGGGTTGAACACACCCAAACACACAGCATGTACACACACACCCATAAAACACAGAAAACGCAGGAGAGTGCGATGTGTGATATGACAAGTGAACAATTCCAAAATGCCCGATATGACTGAATAAGCACAGTGAGCACAACAGCACTCTGTGGAATTATTAATGGATGCGCTGACATTTCTTTTAATCACCATGCCCTGTTAGATGTTGTCCAGCACGGTGGGAGGTGTGAGTGAGTGAGTGAGAGAGGAGAGAAAGACAGAGAGAAAAGTGGTAACAGATAATGAAAAACATAATGCATCAGCATACGGTGCATTGTGCAAAGGATGGAAGAAATAAGTTGGTGATCCCCGAGGGAAAATTCTGCCCCGAGCTACAGCAGCCCAGGAGGTCCAGCTAACATTAACACACATTATACGCTAGACCAGACTTGCAGCAGGACCCCCCTTCACATGCTGTTACCGTCTCTGTCCTTTTAGTCTGTTGATTTGAATTTATAATCAGCTGGACTGTAATGTTTAGGGCTTGCTCTATGTCAACATAATGCTGGTTATTTTATGCATGCTAGAATGCACATTCATGTGAGAGAGAGAAGAGAGAACATTTCACATAAGTTTCCAATAACCCCAGTCTGATTTATGCTACTATATATGTGTGTGTAACTGATGCATATGAATATATTTAACATAAAAAACATGCAAATTGCCGCAGGCACTGTTTCTGCAGGTTTGGAACATTGTGATTTTCATACTAGATCCTTACGCAGCAGCTTCCAGAAGATCTCATGAATAAAAGCTTTTAATGGCATATGCTTCAAATACTTGCATAACATATTACAATGGCCACAGATTAATCTGCTCCTTGATTTAAATTAGTCATATTCAGATATTCAATTAAATCACCATCACTTTGCAAGTTGCATTAAGTGCAATCAACAAGGGGGGATGGAAAATTACATTTCCTTTAACAAAATTTGCATATTACATTGGCACTGGTGATATATTCAGCTCCTTGGCAAAGAAAGTGCTTACTTGGTTCCAACTGCTAAAGACAGCTGAGAAAACTGTTCCTCGCTCCTTTGTGTTTTGAGTTTTTGTGTTTTTCTTCAGAGTACATCATCAAAACACATACATTTTTCAGCCACTTCTTGGAAAGCAGAATTAAGACATTCTGTGAGCAAATTGCGGCATATCGAATAATTATGACATATAGCAGCATGATGCATTTGTGATGTGATTTTTGAGATAGGGCTTTTTATCGCATCTGTGACACGCATGTAAGTGATAGGGCAATATCTCCAAAAATTGTGGTGTGTTTTCTGTAAGCTTTTTAACACGCAGTAATGATGACAGGCAAGCAAAAAGGTTTGCATGTCTCTCTATCAAAACCAATTAAAATCCTCATTCCTTGAGTGTGCAAAACCCAATCGCCACAGACACACCTGTGCTTCTGTTTTGCCTTAAATCCACAAATTCATTTAAACTGTGCCTATCTCCATTCAAAAACTCAACTTTCCTTCCCCCCCCCCCCCTCCTCTCTCTTCACCTCTTGCTGTCAGCTTGAGTCCACTCTTCACTAACATCACCATCCACAAAGCCTGCTACTCACTATACCTCATAGACAGCCAAGCTGACATTAAGGCAGATGGATTTTCTCTCAATCCGCTTAAGACATCAGACGCTGAGTGACTTTGTTCCATTTTTTAAAGAAGCATTTTAATACTGCTGCTTTCATGTCTGAGTGCCTCCCCACTGTTACAGATATTGAGTCGGTAGACTGCAGCATGACAGGCAGTCAGACACCGTCAAATGAGAGTGATGAAGTGCTTCTGAACTCCGCCTACCTACTTTAGTCTGATAGACCTAATATTAACATGATATCTGGTGATAGAGGAAGGAGGTTACATTTAAAGTGTATTAGTGGGAGAAGTCATTTCAATGAGGTCCACAGTCTAATTGTTCATATCATGAGTCCTAGTGTTTTTGTTTGCGACCCCTCGCAAAATAGAGATGGGATGCTCTGACCCAGAGAGGTCAAACTGTGTCAAGAAAACTAAAGTATGTGACTGCAAATTTGTGTATAAGGGCTTTGTTTTTTCTTTCTCCTCCATTATTCATCTAACAACTCCTTGGATTGATCTTCTGACCCTTTGAAGGGGCCCTTCCCCTTGGCAGAAAACCACTGATCTAGACGGCCCACTGACACATCCAGCTGCAGCAGCATGCTCACTGGTTGATGCTTCTCAAAATGCAATTTGTGAATGTGGTTTGTATTCACCCAAGGGTACCATTCTGTATGTTAACTACGCTTGAAATTTAATGGACAGAAATTCTCCTCGAGCAGCTTGCGGTGGGGTTCAAATTTATAAAAGGCTGCTCTTCACCCCTCAGACCTTATCTTTCTCCTCTCTTCCAGAACTTGAATTTCTTCCAACCTCATTCCAACACAGAGGCTGCCAAATCCAAACTTGTCACTTTTGGACTGTTCTTTTTTCCCCCCAAAAGAAGTAGGGAAGAAGAGGAGAGGAGATAGTGGGAGGCCAGGGACGAGGCAGTTTGTCTGATGTGAATGTGTTTTCTCTGTTATCACTCTGAGTGGCTGAGTTCCTATGTTGGCCTGATAACACACTGCCTCCTTCCTGCTTTCCTCACTGTCTGTCAGAATAGCAAAGTCATTTTGTATCAACACAGCTCAGCTCCGCAGCGAACAAAAGTCAGATGCTGTCCACCCTGCGTGGTCAGAGGTCGTGACTCCTCCTCTCTCTTGTGCCACCCTCTCTACAGTGACCGTGTGGTGTAGACTTATGTTGGCAACACCTTAAGGTCATGACCACTGTGGAAAGCCAGCACGGCACAAGCAAGGAGTTTCTGTGTTAAAACTCTGCAGTGTTTGCAATACATAGTGATTTTTTGAATGTTGGTAGTGCAGCAGCTTGCTTCATTGATACAAATGGATGCACTCCTCTCATTGCAGAATATGATTCATACAAGGACAGTTCCATTACTTCAATCCATGTAACATGGGCCCGAATTGCGTGGGGAGTGATGTATAACCCCAGCCTGCGATATTCATCACACTATGCGACAGCTGCACATCACATGCATGGCTTACCCAGGCCTGACCTTTACAAGTAATCATTATTTCTCAATATACAATCAAATATAAGAAAGAAATAAAAGCCCACAAAGAAAGGAAACAGTTAACTGTGTCTTTAGCCTTGCAGCTCCTCCTGGTCATGAAAGAACAAGACAAAATGCAGGAAATAATGCAGGGATTAGGCTCATAATCAATCAAATAGATTAGAACCAGTGACAACAGTGCAGGCAGTGGTACCACATAGGGTCTGCAGTCAGTCTGCAGGAAGTGTTGAGTGTTTTGGCTGTGATTGGCTACAGAAGGGGGTCTGCAGGAGAGAAACAGCACTGCAGTCAGTCCTACATCGTAAATCATGCTCCCTGCTCCTTTAGATTGGTTTAAATCGAGCTTCTCTTTTGGGCCTTGACTGGGTCCCTTGGCTTATTAGAGCCCCACGCTGTGAGAATAACCAAGTTTGCTATTCATCAGAAAGGCCTTAAAAAAGAAAGCCAGGCCAGACCCATTCATTTGGATTCATTTGGATCATCCATTTAAGGTGTATCGCCTTACACAGTACAATAGCATCTTAAAAAACAGTGCACATTTAGCAGTATAGCACACTGGCTTGACACTGAAAAAACACTCCAGAATCTCATATTGTCACACGGGAAGTCATCCAGGCTCAATGTTCATTTCACACACAGTAAGGCAGTGCAAAAGTTACAGAGTTATTTCAGCTTTATATGATAAGATTTGTTTATTTTTGCTCTACAACGCAAAAGAAACCCACATAATCGATGAAGACGCCAACACATGAAAATTATGACAAGCAATTACCAAGCTAATAACATTTTGTAACAGACATACTGTAGTGAGCAATTACTGCAAGACTACACCTACGTGTATTTGCCATCAAGTGCGAGTAACAACAAAAGATCATGGACAAACACAGCAGCTTGGAGGAAAACAACTGTAACTGTCTGTGCTGTCAATACCACGGACACTAAACCTCCACAAAGGCATCAAAAGGTAAATTAAAAAAAAATAAATAAAAAAAAAAGATGGTATTCAAGACCAATCCTGTTTGTATAGCGGCTCTTTTATCTGATCAATACAGGCAGCCACATGAGGACACAGTCTCCGCGGGGAGCTCTTCAACTATTCTTGAAAATGCTACTGGAGAGGCACACGAACCTGCCCTGGGTGACGATGACATGCTCCTCTCTCCTCAATGTGTCACTAACAGCTCAGAGATCACTCTCTCAGATTACAGGGAAAGTATCCATCATCTCACCCAGCTATTTTACATCTGATTACCCTCCCAATCTGCAGCTTTTCTGTAATTTGTTCTAATTTTAGGCTGCGTGGAGGCAGGATATTGGCCAAATTGGTGCGCCGTAAAGCCTGACAGGGCTTGACAGTAACACGGAAAATTGTGAGCTCTTTATCAGCTGTGAGATCCAATAGCCTTAAAAAATCTGATAGCTCATCATGTAGATGCAGCGACTTGGCTTATCTTGGCGGAGCGGCCTTGTGAGCCATACATAAACACTGGCAGCTTTACATCACCGAAAGTGGCTTCAGCCTGATTCTGTCCTGTCAGCAAATCTCACAGGACTATACCACAGTGCTCTATAACACTGAGAGCAAGATGGAGAGAGACTGAGGGAGCAAAAGAGTCAGTGTTACTACCTCTTCTCTTCTTATTCCCACCTTGATGCAGTATTTTATTGTCCTATTCAGATTAGGTCCTTGTTACCACACAGCACAGCGCATCATAAAAAACAGCCAAGGTTAAGCCCTCCTGATCAAATCCACTGATGACTCATCTTAATATGATTTTAACAACTGCACACAATCTGGTAAGATGCTAAAAAACATGTTTCTTAAATTGTGATGGTCCATTGATTTTTCCTGTCTATTTATTTCTCCGTCATGCAGAGCCTCTCCTCGAGCCTGACCTGCGGCGGCTGATAAACACAGGTCGTCGATGCAGAGTGAGGTGTCGGGATTAGGGACATCCTTCAAAGGGTCTCTGTCTCGTTCACAAGGGACGGGTCAACGGGAGCAACGTGGATGGCTGAGCTCGTTCGAAGTCTGAGACGAGGTGACAGGTAAGGAGTGGCGTGTGATAAGGCCACCCGAGGAAGGGTGCCCCTGCCGCTGTGTTGTCAGAGATAAGTTCAAAGGCAGGCCAAAGGTCAAACAAGAAACATGCATGCGCGTGGATGCAGTGCTAATCACAGTCACACACACAAACATGTCTCGGTGCACAGACTGCCTGCAGAACAGCAAGACATACCAGCTATAACATTCACAGTGCTGTACTGTAAAGGAACTACAAATGCATATAAAAACATGATGCTCTCATTAAAATCTTACAGTAAGTGCATTTTGTAGCTAAAACACAGCTAATCCCATATAAAAAAATAAATAAATAAAAAGAAACTAATACTTTGTCATATAAATTTCAAGAAAAAGGCCATTGTTGTGTGCAGATCAGCCGTTTCAGCAACACAAATACTCTTATGGGCCCAAAATGCCTGAAGAATACATGTATCTGATAAGCAAGTCTCACCTAAGTGAATGGGAACACCATATCCAGTCCTCTTAATGCAACCATGGACATCCGGCCCATTAAAGTGCGTGCTTCTTTTAAATGGGATGAGAGGTGCTGATGTAATTGGCTATCATTAAACACTACTCACCAGAGTGGCCTTAAATAACGCTGCTGCCGTATTTCTCTTACTTATAATGTAGATTTCCTGCCCCAGCCTCTCCTATACACTCCACACAGCCTCAGGACAGAAAAATTTGTTGTTCACACTAGTGTGCCCTGAGTTTGTACCAGTTACTGCACTTACCTAGTTTCGTACCTAGTTTCTGTTTTCAGTTTCAGGCTGAAGTTCTTCCCATTTACCAGCCAACCCTGTGACTGTCACTATGTCCTGTTGCTAACAGAGAGGTAAGCAGATCATACTGTATTTCTAAGAGAGAGAGACATCAATGCAGGGGTTTAATGCAGCATGCCAATCTGGTGGTGTTTTTCAATTAAAGTGCGTGGACAGGGGAAAGGCAGTGGGGGCTGCCTCGTTGACAGGCTAGTAATTATAGGTGCTCCATTTGAGCTATCACCCTCTGGTAATGGCGGACCTGTCACACACACTGCTCCGATGATACATGCATTCATCACCACAAATGCCCAGACACTCACACACCAACTTGCAACCATCACAATGCAGCTGAACTACAACATGCAGATGCAGAAGAGCCCTGTGAAGTTGCCTGGGATGCTCCCTGAACAGCAGGAGATACTGTGACAGGCTAAAGTGACAAATCCATTCGTGTGTCCCAATTATCAACACATATCTGGGGATATGGGAAGTGACAGATGTCTGTTTCTCTCTGATCTCTTCCTCTTCACCAGTTTCAGGCAGATGTGTTACACTTTATCTGAAATGTTTAAAATCAAAGATGAAGACTGTTAACTCTCAACGCGCAAAATGTGTCAGAGAAAAGTGGAAACAAGATGCTCCCATATCTATCATGGTGCAGTGAAATAAACAGGTCATATGAATTATGATCATCCTCTTACCACAGAGTGTTGGGAGCTGAGCAATTTACTATTGATTCAGGTTACAGTTTTACATATCTTGTCTGAGCCACACAGGAACTCTGCTGGTTGAGTGTGAATTTCTACTGGAGCACAAAATCATTCAAGGGATGAAATAGCAGTTTCCACTCTTAAAGTGATTGAAGCTTTTATGGGGTTATCCAGACAAAGGCTTACATGTTGGACTTGATAACTGAGCCTTTGTCGAGTAACTGGGGGAGAACAGTATCATGCATCCTCCTCCACAGAGAAGTAGATGAAGTTATGAGATGCGAATGGCACGGATATGATGAACATGTGGTTTGATAAGAAAAGGGGGAAAAAGTCCAAGCAATATTTTCGAAAGAACGCGGCGAGATAGCAAACATATTTTTTTCCGAAGCAAAATGACTTCAGCGGAGTGTGATGAATTCAGCCTAAGATGGATGTGCAGTGCTCCTCTCGACTCTGCTTTGTTTTTCTTGAGCTGCACAGCCAATATTCTAGCACCACTCTATACTCTCTAACCCTAAAAATCAAATGTGTGGGAGCACATTGGGTGGGGGTATGGGGGTTGTGTTTGAAAAATGAAAAATCTGCGAGCGTTGGAGGTGCCTGTCCCAGCAGAATAAGGGGCACTTTAAAGCATCAAACAGAAGAGGTGATTCTCCCAGCTGGGCAATTTGAGAACAATCAGTGCGAATTGTCGAGGTGCTCTTTCTAGCAAGACAGAGGCAATGGTACCATTGTTCATGTCAGCAGCACTAAGCATACTTCCACAGAGCTGTCCTAAGAGGAAGGAGAGGAAGTGAATGAATAGAGGCCCGGTACGGATAAAGGCTGATGGAGAACAGGAAGAGAGCTGCGTTGGGAACAAGGTTAGACAACCCAAAAAAAACTTTTGTCTCCACATTAAGCTTCTCACATTTAAATTGACCACGGAGCTTTCGGTCGATTACCTCAATGATCTGCTCTGTTGCCCGTGTTCTCAGCGCCTCTCAGCACTTGCATTTCCACAGGCCGCCCCTCAAGTAATCCATCACGATCAATCCAGTCACAAATAGCTATCTGATTTTACACCAAAGCCGATAAGCTGTTCGACACATTCAGCCACTGTAACAGAGGCCCCACGTTTTTTAGACTGAAAGATACACACAGTATTTTCATCTACAATATCAAATGTGCTGTTTTCCAAAACCCAAGAGCTCATTTCCTATATCAAGCAACCCCCAAACTCATCACATAACAGGAAAGAGAGGCCAAGACCACAGTGAGAGGAAAAGGAGGAAGCTTTCGCCACCCAATACCTCATTTAGTCCGCTGACCAGGGCATTAGAACCTGTCAGACTGAGTTTAACTTGGGCAGGTATCCATCCACGCAGCGCAGGATACTTCATTTCATCCATGAGTGAATGGGCAGCAGCAGCAGAAAAAAAAACCCACTGGCAGAGAGGGGAGAGAGGAGCTGGGGGATAGAGCTGTGTGTGTGTGAATGTGTGTCTCTCTGTGTGTGTGTGTGTGTGTGTGTGTGTCTGCATAGACAGAGTGTGTGGGTGTGTAAGTGTGCTAAGGCAGTTTTCTGAGCCAAAAGAGAGAGCCTTCAGGTTAAGGTGTCTGGTCTTTGATTTGAATTCAGCCGTGGACCGGAGAGCTAAAAGACTATGTAAAAGCCCCGGGCAGGCCCGCAGACATGATTTCAGACATGTATGCATACTGTACGTATACAATCACAGTACAGGTCCTTGTGGCTCTGCTCCATGATTATGTCTCGCCATTCCTCTCATTCTGAACATTCTAAAAGGTCCTTCACTAAGGGTTATGTAAGAAGTCAACTACTCAAAGAATAACAACTCCATTCACTAAATCTAAATCCTGCCTCCAGTATGGCCCTCACTTCTCAATGTTATGTGACTACTTAGGTACTCAAGATGAAAGAATGCATGAAAAACTGAGAGTTTGAGCTGCAGCAACTGCAGCACTAAATGCTACAGCTCCACATACATCTATACCTGCTATCCTAATGTAATATAATGTGACGTGTATGATTTAAAAGGTGTTATAGTTCAGCTAAAAGAACCAAAGAGACCAAATGTTTCACTTAAATGTTTAATGACAAATTACTGTCCTCAGCCACCACAAAATGGGACAATGTGATTTTAAGTATCTAATTAAAACAGAAATTCACAGATATTAAGTTGGCTGTGATTTTAACTGCAATTAAATGTGTTAAAAACATTCCTTGGGGCTCTTCACAGCTTTACCTTGACATGAGTTGATTAACATTACTAAAATAGCAGCAACTCATTAAAAGTGTTATCTATATCATTCACCTCTGTTTTTATCCCAAGTTGTTTCAGGCGCCATTTTATTATTATCTGCCTAGGAACATAAACAGTTTTAGATACAGTCAAGCATGAGACACCTACAGATGGTGGTGGTTACGCTTTCCTTTAGTAAGTGTTAAACTGTCATAGCGGTGATTGAGGTACATGCATAAGTATGCAAAGCCACCATAGAGGCAGCTACTCCCACTTCTGCATGTAAAGTTTACATCTCATATAAGCAGCCAGAAAAAAAAACAGACTAAGCTAAGCTTTGAAAAACTCCTCAGTCCCCATTTGCATCTGAGATTGTGTCTGGGTCCAGCTGTGAGCAGTCACTGTTGAGAACGCTGCAAGGAACCTGCGTGGTGGGGTCTTCAAGGACAGTTCAGAGGTAAACGCTGGCTTTCATCATTCGCTCTGTAGCATGTACAAGCAGGTGAATTACTAATTCAGTTGCTTTATTCTCTTGTCTGCTCCATTGTCACTACATTGTTAAGTGAGGGGATTTGCCTCTGTGAGAATAAATAGTGCCTTTTGTTGCACAGAATACTTTTATTCACTGCTATTTGTTTTGTTTTGTGCTATTAGACCTGTTTCTTTTCCCTTTATTCTCCTTGTTGATTTTTTTTCACACCCAAGTAAGCAGTGCAAATGTCATCATAGGAGAGAGAGTGTGTGTGTGCATGTGTGTGTATCTTACCTTTTCCACCACTCATCTATGAGTGGTCTATGTGTTTTTTTCCACTTATATTCTGTAATTGATACAATAAGTATCGTCCCGCATAGTTATTGTTGCTAAATATTTATGTTCTTGCACAACCAACGTTTGTTAGGCTGGTTGAAAAAGCCATCTCTCCAAGCTGACTCATTTAAAAAATGTGAAGCATGTAAAAGGGCCTTAAATATGCAATTAATGGGATTACAATGACATAATGCTTGTTTGTATTGGGTGTTTATTTTATTATACATACTTGGGTTAGCATCAATGGTTAGAATTATGCCTTGACTAACAACTGGGTTTGGCAAACATAACAGTCTTAGATGTGTTTGTCTGTCGATGCTGGAGTGTAAAGTTCTGAAATTCTGATTAAACCTTTCCCACTCAGGGGCTATTTCTAATGTAATCTGGGATGCTAACGTTTGCAGCTTAATGTTGAGAATGTTGAATAAACACCCTGTTACACTTTTTTTTTTTTTTTTTTTTTTTTTTTGGAAAGATGATTTTAAAAAATGATCCGACATTCCAAAAACGTAGGCACTGAGAACCCTATCTTTCCTCTTACAGTCTCATTCAGACAACATCAGCACAGAGAAACATCGAAAACTTGACGGTCGTACTAGTTACAGTTGCTAAACCTTGATTGAACAATTTCTGTTCCTGGGTGGGGTTTGGGAATCATCAAGAGGAGGGTGTTGCTTTATATGTTTAGCAAATGCAGAATATGTGGTAATTAATGTGGTAATTAAAATAAACTGGTATTATCTATGCTGAGTTCATAAAACGTTTTTTTTTATAATTTTATTGTCAGAGATGTTGAATTTCCTTTGGATGTTTGCCTCTCTGCTCTTTTGCTGCATTATGCACCATCATTGGAGAATAAAGGGTGATTCAACTGCTTGCTTCTTAAATTGTCACCAACAAAGATCAATCTATGGTCTCGCCCCTTCAGATCCCACATCCACTGTGGGACAGCATTTATAAACCCAAACCAATCAGTTTGATGCATCTAAACCTCTTAAAATGCACATTTCAGTGCTTCATATTAGGCATGTTACTGCACTCTTATTGTGCTCCTCATAAACATTATCAGTCTCCAAAAGACCTTTACACATTGTGACAGGGAGATGTGAAACACTTTAATAGCTCGCTGAAAGGCTCTTGAAAACTTGGCTTCCGCTTGAACACATCTCAGCAGTCTTTTATGGCGCTGATCAAAAATCTTGCGCTCAACAAGCCTCCAAGTCACCTGGGGGTCAACCGAGGCATCTCCATGTCTTTGAATGGCGATCTGTGTAGATCGGAGCAATCTGTTTCCCTGTTTATGTGCGCTGTCATCACAGAGCCCTTGTTTTGGTTTTTTCGCTCACTGACAGCTTTTTGAGGAAAACCTAGATGCCACATTTTCTGACATGCAGGTAGGTCGTGTGAAAACCAAAGCTGCCCACCACAGTGTTTCACCTGAACAAACAGACACTTGATGTAGCTTACACTCCCGCCAACTCTGTGTGGCATCTCATTTATCATCAATCACTTCAAGTAAATGTCTCCTAGCCACAGATCAGTCTCTCTGAGCTCCCTCCAGGGATTTTTGCCCACTTCTCTTCACTGAACTTGTTGAAGACTTGAGGGCTCTCGCGCCTGACCAGGCTGCTCATGATACCACATCACAGCTGGATTTAGGTCACGACTTTGACTTGACCAATGCAAAACACTAAAGCTCTTCCTCTTAAGCCTTTTTTTTTTTGCTAGATTAGCTTGAATACTAATGGTCATTGTCTTTTTGGAACACGTCCAACCCTGCTTCACTTCTTCGAGCAATGGGCAATCATTTTGGTCAAGAGTCCTCGTGTATCTCTCTGACTGTATTCAGACCCACATTTTTGGACCCCCCCGTCCTGCTGTCCTCCTGTCTTTTCCCCCCACCAAGACTGGAATTTTGTCTGGGTGCTCTAAGGCAGAGTGTTTGCCCAAATTTGTTCTTCTACAATAAATGTTCTCTCTGGCTACCCTTGCGTGAATGCCATTTCCATTCAGTCTTCTGTTCTTTATTGATGGATGCACAACGACATAAGATGCAGCAGTGGGTGCTGAAGGATCTCTCAATCTTATTCCTTTTTTATTTGTTTACTTCTTTTAATATTTTGCTTTTGGCTCTTTGTGATTTTCTATTACCATTTGCATATTATTCATCTCAGTGGACCGTTGGAGCCCAGAGGTTTTTACCATGACTTTATAACCTTCGCCAAACAGATACATTCCTGCCATGAGGTCATCTAAACATGGGCGGTTTATTCATACAGGCGATTGGGCGACGCACCACATACGGGGGAAAATGAGGGATTTTTTTTTCTTTTGTATTCTTACACAATATTAAGGTAGTTGTGACTCTCTGACACTAATCTGTCTCTGTATGTCATT
>JBAJHX010000096.1:21856460-21869282 GCA_037176925.1 Amniataba percoides
TTAACCATTGAACGGATCACCTTAGTCATCATCACAACAATTGCCCCCCCTAAGAAATTTGTCAGGAGCCGCCACTGCATCTAAAGACTTCTTAGATCATGTTTTTCTTTGAATTGCACAAGAATCAGCGAACTCGACAGGTCTCTCATCTGTATTCATAGAACTGTCACACAAACTGCTCCTCCATTACATGACAACTTCTCAGCCATGTTACCCTTCCTCATGATACTTGCTGTTTTTTGTTTTTTTTTTTTGCATATTGCATTTATCATTTCATCAGAAATATCATCTGACAACCATTCAGTGCATAACATGTCATGACTCGTAATTTGTTAGAATTTATAACTAAGTGAAAATATGTGATTTGTAAACCCATTCACTGATATCACAATCTGTCATAAATAAGAATTATTTTATTTTCTAATTAAATTAGAATAGAAATGATAGAAATTGTAGAAAAGAGAAAAGAACTCGAAACACTAAAGCTACTAAGGATATAAAAAAGAGCCAGCTACATAAAATTCTTAAATCAAGTTGATTTTAAAAGTGATCTCATCAGAGTGGTAGAACTTTTAAGACATTTTTGTATATAGTTTAATATATCATCAGTGCTATGAAAACACTGAAAGACAAAAATGTCAATCACAACAGGTCTGTGTGACATTTGGATTCCTGTCAGGCCCAATTTGTCGATTTCCCTGACCGGTGTGGTGTTTCTTCCTCCTCCACCTCCTCCCGGCCTGCCGCAAACATCAACATGACAGCCACTTAAACGCTAACCTATTCTGCCTCCGCCTGGGAGGCTACCGGCAGGTCACACCCAGGTGATAGGTCTTAGTGGTCCATCTGATTCTCTTTCCATTTTTCTGCCTCTGTGCACTTCACATTTACTGACCTTCCCAGTCCATCCCTTCCAGCCTCAGAGTCTGCTTTACAAATGCAGCGAGGGAGAACCACTGTGTCGAAGGTCAGAAAATGCTGAAACACAAAATCTCCCAATAATTTCACTGCTAATCACTATCAGGGACAAGAGATTAAGTTCATAATTATATTGACTGCAGTAAAAACTTTCCACTTTCACAGCTCTGTATTTTGTTTTTTATGTTAGTTTGTTTTCTTGCCACACAACCTGTGTGACTCTCACTTTCAAAGTCATTTGGTTGGTTGGTGCACCACTGAGGTCTGGAATGAATTAGCTCAGCAACTATTGGATGGATTAGATATATTGATTCGATGACCCCTAATTTTAATCTACCAACACCACCAGGTCAACATTTACCCTTATCCACTGAAATATCTCCACATCTATGTGATGGATTGGCACAACATTTATACAAACATCCTCTAGTGCCAATGTGAGGGTCGCATTTGTGTTTTTTAGTGAAATGTCTATGACACAGATTGTGTTTTTGTTCCACTTGAGTTTTAAACATGCCATTAAAGAACACATGGAGTATGAGTTGGACAACAGCTCTTTTTATCTGAACTATAAATATTCCTAGTGGCTGGTACAGTAGTCTATTCCATTGCTGTCCAATCACAGGTTTGGGTCTCTTGGAGGGAACACATGCTCTCTCTCTCTCTGTCTTTTTTTCTCTCTCTCTTGCTTTCCTTTGTACAAGTAGTCTTAGGGGAATATGTGACCACTAATAAGAAACACACACACAGGAAATAAATGGCTGCACGTAGGTGGAGAGAATAGAGCCGAACGGGAAGCAGACAAACAGATGAACTGAGGGAGAAACAACCAGGTCAGATGTGTGAGTACTAGTCCGCTTCTCAGCAGCCAGCCAGCCAACGGCAGGCTAACGTGATCTGCATCTCAATTGGGCGCAGCACAGCACTTGTCCTCTGGCACACTGGCGGCTCACAACCTCCTTCAGACTGAGCTGCTGGAGAAGAATGAGCCTCTAAAGCTTCAAGGTCAGATATAAGATCTAGATAGGCAATAATAAACATGTTTATATTGACAGCCTTGTGCCCAACCTGCACAGCCATTCAATTACACATTGACAGTGTGCTAATTCAATGCTAGATCTGAGTGCCTGATTGAGTTTGAATTGTTGCTGCTTATGGGATTATGAAACATGACAGGCTTTTTATAAGGTGTAATTAACGCTCTGATTTTAATGGGGGCATGACAGATATTAAATTGGTTTCAGATCTCAGTGTCAAAAGTGGTGGGGATGCTGTCTGGGGTGTGTATGTGTGTGTAAATGTTAGGTTGCGTTCATGAGCATTTGTTATGACATGTAGCATTTAGAAATAAATAAACAGTCAGATTATGTACAAAACCACAGAAACATTTAACAAATGCCTCTCGATTTTATTTATCTACCTCATTTCTCAGATAAAACAAATGAAGGTGTTTTTGAAAAGCAGAATGATTTATGCTGAGTAAATAACTCAGGAGATTTCCCATGATAAGTGCTACACACACAGTTAGGTGGTTGATTTGTGAAATGACCACTTCAGAACACTTGAGAAAAATCAACAAGTATGTTATATAAAAGCTGAGGAAACTTTAAAACACCCCTTCTCAGCCTTAATGATGTCTCTAGGCACCTAACTTTTGTATTCATGTTCAGCTGAACAGCTTGCAACACAGCTCAACCATATGGCTCAATTGCAAAAGCAGCTTCGACAAAAATTTCAGAAGAAAAGTGAAAAAATTGGGTCTGTTTTTTTCTGGCACCGGGCTAAGACAAACTCATTTTAAAGAGCACTGACTGCAAAATATAACATTGTACACGTGAACATTAAAACTATCTGACACTTGAAAACCCGGTCCAGAGGTTTTGTACCTGTGATCCACAGCAATGACCATGACTAGAAAGGCTGTATAGGACTGCTACATTACACGATCTGTCCATCATTTTTTGTCTCTCTCTTCCAAAGTGAACCCCTACTGTTCCTCTCCATTGTAATTCTACGGCAACATCTGAAACAGCACTTATGTGCAATCTTCCGAGACACATACCCTTCTTGTCCCATCTCTGTGAGCACCAGCTGCAGCTATCTTTCTCTCTTTCGGTGCCGTAAATACTGGCAAATGGAGTGTACAATAGCCAGTAAAAACCAACAATTAGTAAACCCATCTCCCTGAAGGGACCGGCTGTCAGAGGTATTCATGCCCGTCCACCAGTTCTTTCTTAGCAGTTTGATTTTGCAGATAGAAGCGAGCAGTGAATGCCAGCGTACAACATGTGTTCTTGAGTTTCGGCTGTCATAAGTATCACGTAAGGCCAAGTATAAGGAGACCCTGTCAAGATATGGGAAGCAATGACGTCTAGGACCATGGCAAGATTTTCTCTGACTGCATTTTTTTTTGTCTTCTTGTGCTCTGCGCCTTCCAACATGACGGGAGGTGACACTATTTGTTGGCCGTTTGACAGATGGTACTGTCTCAGTTCATTTTGGGTCAAACTAGACTTACGAGACACTTCTGAGGCTGAATAACTCACTGCAGACACACTGCAGATGGACAGATAGCAGCCTGGTAGAGTAGTAGCACGAGAGCTAAAAACAGCTTTAAAATTCTCTCAGAACAAGTTCAGTGTGAATGTGGCAAAAATAATATAAATTCATATTCGTCGAGGGTCACCAGTTAAATACAGACAGTTTTACACAGTTGCCCTCACAGTTTAATGTGACAGTTTTCTCTCTCTCAGATGGAGATGTATTCACAGGAACTGTCCTGAAAATGTATTTGCTCCACTGCATCTGTCTAATGCATAAACATGTCAGGGAAATTATAGGTAATTTTCCATTTTCTTCCTCATGAATTGTTAAGACAGACATTTCGACGCTGCAAAAATAGAGCTTTACATCTAAAGCCGCTTCAGTCAAGTGACTCGGAGAGCAAACAGCTTTATCAAGTTAATATCTGAGAGTGCCTTTTTAAAACAAAAGCTGAATCTGTTGTCCTGCTGACTTCGCAAGGAAACAACACCTTCTGAGTACTTTGATTTCAAATCTGGGCCACGTCATATCACAGTTCTAATTTAAACTGTCTAATAGAACTCAAAGCCCTTAGAATTACATTGAAGAACCATACAGACTTTCTCACACAGTCCATGAGAGAAACTCATCTGCATCCTTGTGACAGACCTTTAGAAGAAACAGATTAACCTCAGTACCGACCCACGGGAATGTGAGCAAGCCACCTCGCCGGGCGCCCGCCTCAGCCCTCACCCTCCGCGTCCACCAACGCGAAGAGCTGCATTCATTTTCTCTCTGGAGGGTTCATGGCTGTGGGGCTGCGGCTTGTCAAAAACAATTACATCCCTTGGTCTCTGGGAGGGCCTCCTCTTAATTTGAACTGATAAGCATCTCCTTGCATATTAGCAGTGAGGCCCAGCGGTCATCCTGCTCCCCACAGATAATGGACTGGGCTGGCAAACAGCATTTGTCAGGGACAGCCACTTACCTGGGTCGTGCACGACATGCTGAGCAATGCTAATAATAGCCACTCAGCCAGACTAGCAGTTAGCAGGCCGCGAACCCCAACCCTGCGGCTGGCCAATCAATAGTCATTTACTCTCACTCTCCTTTCAACTCAACAGAGAAAAAAGATGTATTACTGAACCCTCTTTCTGTTGCTTTAAGGCTGGATGGTGAAAAAACACTTTTTAGTCCACTCCGCTTGATCAAGTTGCCCAACAGTTGCACCCCAGCATCCTCTCTCAAGCGGGAACGTTGATGTGAAACTTGCATGTTTGCTAATCATTCCATGGCGTACAGCGGAAATTCAATATAAGTTTACAGGAGCATGATGAGAGAAATTGCATTAAACAGCTTGAGGGAAGTATCATGAAAATACAAAAAAATACATTGCATTTCTCTTCATCTAGTGGCAGTTTATTTGTACCACCACGTGCGGCCTAAGGCTTGTAATATCCTGGCAAAGTAACTAATCTCTAATATGGCTGATATGTTTTCACCTCCCCGCCCTGTGCCTGACTATGAGGCACAACATTATTGCATGGAAAGAAAAGTGGGTAATTCTGATGGATGGACAGATGGATAGAGATTGGTGAAGACAGAGACAGGCTGCGAACAAGAACGGAAGAAATTATGAAGACGGACCGGCTATCTAAAAGCGAGATGGGGATCGGGCAATGAGCGCAGCAAGCATCGAGACTTGGAGGATGTGTGAGACGGGCAGAGACAGGGGGAGAAACTGAAGAAACAAACACAGAAGTCTGGAGGAAAAGACAGAGTGATTAATTCATGTTCATCATCTCCATTCATGCAGCACACAAGCAATAATGGCGTTCATTTTGCTGGCAAGTCCGCCCGAGTGGGACGTTGTTTCCTTATGGCCGCGGGTTGGCATTAGCCCAGCACACTTATATCATTAAATCACTCATTAGTGGCGGAATAAACGACTTAATTCGATTTAGAGAGCCAGTATCACTCCCCAAGCAAACAGGTGAGTTGCACAAATAAAATTACATGGCAACAATGTCTTCAGGGTGGCGGAAATTATCAAGGGGACCCACCGGCTCTCTTCGTGCATAAATGCATTTGCAGCAGCATCTAAAGCAGTGCAACCAATAAATGCTTGTATTTGAATGCTCCCTCTTATTCGTATGATGTGGGAGTCCACTGTGAACAAGAGTACAGCTGTCTACACTGATCTGCATTATTCTCTACAGACATGTTTCATCCCCATCTGCTGCCGAGGTGTCCAAAGCTAAAATATTCACTATATGTATGTATGTAACATAAACAGCTTATCAAAACAACTGCAAAGGTTACAAAGGCCAAGTGGTCGTCTGCACAATGTGGTGTTGTCAGAATGATAAAGCTGAGAACAGTGCAAGCCAGTCGTGTGACAGTCCTGCTTTTCCCCATTAAATGTGTTAAATTTCACTGCTTCGCCTCAGAAAAAGCCATTTGCCAGAGACGGTTAGATCAAAGCAAACAACGTTGATGTCATACGCAGTTAGAGCCATGATCCAGGAGACAGTCCATGAGCCATCACCTCCTTCAAAGACAGACAGAGAGAGGGAAATAAAGACAGAGAGACAAAGAAGCGAGGGAGAGGACACAGAGGCTGTATTTTGTGTTTGCACATTGCTAAGCATCTTAAATGGAATCTGTTTTGTCATTCTGTTTGTCTTCAACTCAATGCATGCATATCTAAATATGTCACTGAGAATGAATAATGTGCACACACTGCTGCCTTTGTGCAGCAGAATATTACTCCAGCAAAGTAATACTTGAGTTAGAATACATATTCAAAGTAAGTGATTCAGGAATCCAGTGTAATGCAAGGGGGGATTTGGATACATTCCAAACAGCCTTTACTCATTTGCATCTGAATGGTTACTCTATTAGTATGGTAAATATGCTGTAAGACATGATAAGCACATTTAAGAGGGAACGCGCACCAAATTAGGATCAAGAGTAGTTGCACAAAGTGTAACACAAAGAATGTTGCCCCCTCACACACAAGCTATCAGACGCACAAACCAAGTAAAGCTTGCAGAAGCCTTTTGTACCTGTATTTCATCCCAGTCCTGAGGGGCATTTGCCTCCCCTCTGTGTAAGCAAAACTGACATCCTTTATAAAAGATTTATGAGCCAAAGATGCAAACGATAGAGCGTGAACTCCCCTGGGTGCAGCCTCTTCCATCTGTGAAGGATCACCTGTTCTTAGGTGGGCTAAAGCGCTTGTTCCCTGCCAGTGTACTAACAGGCGTCCAGGCCGTAGGGAGCAGAAAGGGGACTGCAATAGGATGCTGTGCGAGTGTACAGCCTCCTGGCAGTGGCTTCAGCCTGGCTGACTGATGCAGCTACAGCGGCAGATATTATGGAGTCCTCAAGCAGCTGACAGGACTTTTGACAGGATCTGGCATCACTTAAGCACATGGCCAGGGGCGACTGGGAAGTAACTGATAAAAATCAGCCTTTAATGTGAGTAAATTATTCAGCAGTCCTCACCTGGGTTTTTAACCACACATTGCCTGAGAATCAGTGTCACTTTAGGGGCTTGCTTCAAATCAGCAGCCTGAGATCTTCCAACAAAGGTTTGGGTTTACAGTGCGTGTGATGCGAATGCAGTGTGTCATTAATGTCTCTAATAGTAGCACAAGTGGGCGCCAGTTAAAGTCAAAATACAGATGCAACGTACCAGAACACAGTGCACAGCCACTGTGGAAGTAGGACAGCTCCTCCTGTGCTGCTGCCAGCTTAATGTAGGAAGTCAGGAAGGCCAGGGAGACACTAGCCAAGCCAAGAGGCTAAAACAATTTGCAACTTCAACAGGATCTACAGTGGAGGATGAGCAGAGGGGAAAGCTCTTACATCAAATCCCAGGGAGCCTCAACAGGATTACAGCTCTATGCCTCTTTATAACTCCACGACTGGTCTAAGTAAGATCAACACGAGGGGTGTAGTGTCATCTGTTAAATTTTCCTTGTCAGAGTATTAATCTGAGTTTGTGTACAAACACCGTTTCTCCACCTGCAATGATTCCACTTTGTTCTCCGCCTCATTCCACTTGTTATTCAGATAAATGAATAGCTAAGCACTGTTGCCTTGACTGAGTTGTGCTCCTGGAGAGGGGTATTCAGCCAAGTGTCCCACAGGAGGGGGTGGGGCAGGTACTAAAATAATGCCGGGCTTTGTGTGGGGATTCTGCCTATTCGCCATTTTTCTCCCGGGCCTCCCAGGGCACCTCTTCGCACCTTCTTCCATCAGTCTGAAAGATAAACGTGCCCCGGTATAAAGTGGGGTCACACTTGTTGCTTTTATCAAATTTTCTATTCATCCTCTGTATAAACTTGATACTCCTCACCCTGACCAACCCCCATGGGTGCTGCAAGCTTAAACAATGAGACCGGCTGTCTCCCAGAGCTACTTGCTAATATAGAGGGCATGTACTTAGTCTATTCAGACACATTTAATTGCCGACCTTGTTCACACGCCACGCCCCTGGAGCTGTTTTGTCCCTGGTTTATCTTGTTTGTTCTCAGCGAAGAGACTGAGAAATACTAAAGCAGCTACAAAACACTGACTTGAAATGCAAGATGTCTAATCAGCTGGCATTTTAGGCCATATCCATGGTAAAACACTGTTTACCCTGTGTCGACACCAGCATTTTCAGGTCACATTAGAAAAATCTCTGGTCACACCAGCATAAAACAGCATAACAACTGAAAAATGAATTCATGTATTTTTATTCCTTCTCCACTATGGCAAACCGCAGAGCCGTGCCATTTCCTGTTAAGAAGTGTGACAGGCAGCCCAGTGACTTCTGAGTCTCAGCAGGCTGAGCCTCCTCTCTGTCACCTCCTGCGCTCTGTGGCCTTATATTATGTTCCTGCACAGCTGACGCAACATGTATTGCATGATTCTGGCATTCAAAACAAGCCATCACATAGAGAGTTGGAGGTGTCACCTAACTGCCACACAGCACCCGACCTTAGCTGTGAAAGCATACGTCACCATGTTGGAGAAGGCTCTTTTTCTCCATCCACACTGCAACATGATATTTTCAAATACATATACACCGTAAAATGTTAAAGTGTTTTGAGATGTGAAAATCACAACCTTCATGTGGACGACAGAGGAAAAGATGTGTTTTAAAATGTAGGCAGCTTAGTGTGACCATGGTCTTAAATCATGGCCTATAAAGAGACATTTTACCTTGAGGACACATTTTGAGTCACAGACAAAAAGGGAGCTTACGCTTGATAAGAGAGAGAAAATTGGCCAAATGGTCATTATTATGCTAGACAGCCGAAAGAAATTCCCACTGTGGCCTGAATGAAATTAGTGTCATTACCGGGCTTTGCTTTGCAAAGCCATCAGATCAAGGAAAGGTGGGAGGTGGGAGCCATTATCCATTTGTTAATTGTGCCGGCTAGTCATTACTCATCCACCTTTGACCTCATAAGTTTCTAGAAGGATTTGCTGTCAGTCAGTGTCAGAGCGAAATTGGTTTTAACTGAAAAGTAATGCAGTCACTACACCTAATCAAATCATTTGTTTCCGCACATCTCATTTGTTTGCTTCCTAATCACCACTTTTTTTTCCCATCCTTCTCTCGGCTTTCCTGCCCTCTTTTTACCACTGACCCCCTCATTTCTTAAAGGGCTGATTTTACACACCACTTTCATTTTAGTTCAATGTTCAATGTTTCATTTGAGCATTCGACTCTAAATGTGTCCCTAAAAGTGCAACATTAACTTAGTGGAAAACCCCTTTGAAGCTCTCCTGCTTCACTGGTCTCATCTTCATCCTCTCCTTCTGCTTTTAAAACTCCACTTTCTCTCTGCCCCTTCTCTCCGTCACACTGCAGCAGTTGGCTGTACCAGAACAGGAAAAGACACATGGCTTACAGCTGAGAAAAATAGCAACACTCGTGAGTAATGCTAAGCTAATGAAACATCATCTTGCTGCTCATCCTCATTCCCTTAACTCTAATAGTCTCACTCTCCTCTCTCTTTCTTTTCCCTGGGGGGGCTCCTGACTCAACAAACCAGTCCAGCAGAGTCCCATGCTGATTCTTTTGGGCCTCCCCCTCCTGTTGCTGCTGCACTTCTTCAAAAATACCAAATTGAGGCGTCACTATGCATCAGAGGGGCCCTTGAGTGAAAAGCTTTCTCACGCCCGCAAATCTGTATAAATGTCTCATAGATACACAAACACACACAGTGTCGTACACCCCGTTTAAAGGGCAGCCATTGGTCCGGTTATATTTTCTCTTCAAAGAATCAAACTTGCGCACAATGTGTTATGTATGTATGCATTTGAGAGTAAATAAGAACACATTTATGTGTGAGAAATGGTTTATTGCACTGCTGTTTACACTGTGTTTCTGGCTGCTTTATCTTGCAAAAAAATGGGATGCACCGTGCTGTAAACGAAACACTTTTAAATATTTGCATCCTTTCTGTTATTCATATGCGGTTTGCTTTTGGGTTGCACCAACGTTCCCATTTGTTCTTGTTCTGATCCACTTTAATGACTCTTGTGATTTACTTCATGAATCTCATCTAACTTTAAAGAATAAATTGTGCCCACGAGCCTTCGCATCACCTACGAGAGCATGTGATAGTGAGTGTTACACTGTGGGTAGAGAAGACATGTAGTGGGGGAACAGGTGCAACAGGGTAATTACAAACACAGCAAGCTTTTAATTATGCTCTCTAGTATGAACTGTTAATGAATGTGAACCTCATACAAATAGCAACGTGTTCCCACTGTGTCTTCACACATGTGCGATCCCCCGCACTGCACTGACATGCACACACACACGTTAATGAGGGGGATTGGCAGCAGATAGCTCCGGCGTAGTGCCTCCTCGTAACATGGAGCAAAGCTGACTCTCCTCTCAATCCGCACTCTTGTTTCTCCAGAGTTCCACTAATAACACAAACAGTGACAGCTGGAAACTTGGCGGGCTCAGTCTGGGCTCTTTCACCCGGTGTTATCAAAGGAGGCACTGCGGCGCAACATAACAGGACGTAAACAGGTTTTAAGGTGTCTCGGTTTGTTGGAACAGCCACTACAAAATAAAGCCCGCATGTTGTTTATGATCCACAGCTTTCCTTCCACAAAGCCTGACCTCTAAAAACTCCCCTCCTTCCGAGGGCTTGGTCATCCTTCTTTTGTGGCGGCCTTGTTCCTGCTGCTCCTTGCTGTGGGCTCTAATCCCTGTAACCTCCCACCTTTTCTGCTCACCTCAAACCGTGATCCGGCCTCACACAGATGGAGGGGTGGATAACTGGTTCGCTGCAAAATCCCCTCATATGATTTGTCTGTCATCTCTCCTATCTCTATTTTCTGTGTTTGTGTATGTTTCCGTGTTTACCGCGTGTGGTATTGTCTGTTGGCATGTGTTCCATTTTTCATATGAATGGTAGATAAATGATTGCTTAAGCTACCCAGCTTAAGCTCCTCAGCCTGGGAGAAAAACAGCAGCAGCGGATAGACTGTGCAGACTATGCAGTAGCTGTGTGTCCTCCTGTCTGCATGCTGGTTTGTCTCTCTCGCTCGGTAAGGCTGCCTCACTGCGTTACATTCTGTCCCTCTATGTCTACATCCCTGTGCTTCTATCTCTCTGCTCTACTTTCTCTCCCTGTCCTCATGTCATCTCTGTCTTCCAGATCAGTGATGTTAAAAAAAAAAAAACGAAAGAAAGAAAAAAGACTAGCCAAGCCAAGCGTCAGACTTTAAGGCTTTTATAAGGCATACAAATAGGCTGCAAATCGGATTAGGGCGGATGGGAGGGAGCCTTTCCTATTGAAAATCCATTTTGTGATAGGGTGGACATTGTATGTACAATGACAGGCAGGACATACACTTGTCTCAAACTGTGTGAGGGTGACAAGCAAAGAGAATGCCACCAATCTGCATAAAAAAAGAGGCTTTCATGTTAAACGCTGCAGTGGATGATGCTGAATTTGTTGTTTGCACCGAGGAATCTCCCAGATTCTTTGTGGTCTGCTGTTATTATCCAAAAGAAAGAGCTGGCGACATGAAGAGAGGCTGTGAATGTGCTATACACAATAAATTCATTCAAATTCAGTAAGGAAATACTGAGATTCAGTACAATTTTGATGTTCAGGTATTTTATTTTATGCTACTTTCTAAATAAACCCCACTAAAGATTTAATTATTGCATGTTTTACTGAGCTATACTGTAAGTAATAATTTGCACATTAAGCTTTTACCAAACAAGGTTTTAAGACTTTTAATTGCTAGCGTTTTTTCATGGATGTATTTTTACTGATCCTCCTACTTTTCTACCATTGATTAACACAGCCCTTGTCATCCAGGTGTTTTTAATCAACTCAGATCGAAGGGTCAGGCTGACAATACTCTATTTTTCAAATCCCATGAAAAGGCCCTCTCAAACAATGTTATTCTTTCTCAGTGCCTTTTGACTTCTTAATCCTCTCTTTGTCGCCAAGCTCCATGTCCATTCTTAAAGATCAGAACGGGTCACTAACATATCCTTTCATTTTCAGAAGGGGATAAATAATTTCCTGAAACACCAAAGCACTGTGGTTTTAAGCAAACATCAGTGAAACAGGAGTAAATAGTGCACTTGCTGAGGACTATTTTGGCAGATTTTGTGTGCTAGCAAGTGTTTATGGCAGCAGGACATGTGCATGTGTGACTGACTGAAAATAAACTACAATGCCCACATTTATGGTGGTGGAGGGACATGTCATTGACTACAATGAGGTTGCACACTAATGTGTTTTTAGTTGTTTTTTAACAACAGTGGAGCTTAATGACACGGAGGAACAAGTTTCAGTATTTCAGGGTTTGGCTACACAGACAATACATGTTATTAAAATCTGTTCCTTGTTTATTTTGGTCTTTTCATTGCCTCTATTGAGAATAATAGAATAGAGTAGAATGCTGAACTATATTAAAGTCTCATAAGGCAAGATAGTCAACAGAGGCTGCATGTGTAAGCACAGTTCAGTGTTTCTCGTCTTATTTGTACACTACATGTGACACAGTGGCCTGCTGAGATACATACTTTCCATAAAGCAGGCACGGGGGGCACAAACAAACCCCTGTGGTCTCCATTTAAGTGCCCTCTTATGTTTCTGGCTTTCCTTTGGCCATGAAAAAAAGGCTAAATCTCAGCCTTCAAAGCACACACTATTCCTGGACGCAAAGCATCCCGTCACCATGGTATTTCTGTTTAACAGTTGTTACGTTCCAGTCTAGGGGAACCTAGGACACAACATAAAGGGTGTCTCTCTCTCTTTGCTCCCAAGGATGACTCACTCAAGCAACGGCAGTCCAACCAATTTATTTACAAAAACAAAAGTGGGTTCAAACTTC
>JBAJHX010000096.1:21881108-21895399 GCA_037176925.1 Amniataba percoides
CTCTCTCTCTCTCTCTCTCTCTCTCTCTCTCTCTCTCTCTCTCTCTCTCTCTCTCTCTCTCTCTCTCTCTCGCTCTCACTCTCTCTCTCTCAATGTAGAGTGAGTCTTGCTCACCCTCATCCCTTCTCCTTTGCTTACTAATGAGCCATAAGATTGACAGCTGGATTACTGGGCTGGTTTGTAATCCTTTAATTTCTCCATTTAAGATAATCACCCTCTGGATGGAGCGTTGCCTACAAACAGATGCACACTCAAACACGCAAATACACACAATGCACAAAATATACTGTGCTTTTATATAAATAAATAAACAGTGTGTTGTGTTGTGTGTTGTGTACGCATTAAACAAAAATGAACAAGAGAAAATGGTAAAAACAAGAGCTTGCGGGGGGCCCTGATCAAATATAGATTCCAGCCCGAGTAAATCCAAAGGACAAAGTAGAGCACAAGCCGCTCTCTGGCGAGGGACTTTTTGATATTAGAGTTTGTAGAACAAAGGCATCTTGACAGTGTAGTCTTTTAATTAAGGCCGATAGCATAGCAAAAGCCCTATGGCTTCAGAAATGGCTGTACAGTACAATACAGAGTGGCCCTCTGGAGATGCATTTAGCAGCAGCTTAGAAGGATCTATGTGTTGAGTCAAACCAAACGTAAATCATTTTGATTAGGCTGTGTTTTTCATCTCCTCCAGTCCTGCAGACTGAGGATATGAGTGCTGGAGAACATGTGAGGTCAAGTGGCAACACAAGGTCAAAAGACTTGGTCATAATTCATCGATAAAGTGAGCAGCTATATGTCACTTTGAGCCCCTGACTCAGGAGGGAAATGGGGGCGGGGAGAAGAGAAAAACAGGGAGGTCGAGCTGAGCCGGAGGGCAGCATGAATAGGTGAGGATTGTCACAGGTTCTCAAAGCTCACCACTCACTAAACACATGTTATAAAATATGCACATAAAGGATGCATAAATTGTGCTGAGGACTTGGTCTCAAGTCTGGTTAACACACACACAGCAGTCCTGCTAAAATATATATTTCTATCTGGCAAGCTGAGGTCTGGGTAAATGTCAAGGTGTGCCTTGCAAATGCACAAGAAATTGGTGTGACGGCATGATGCTTAAGAATGGCTTCAAATGTGTGATCAGTAATGATTCAGTGTCAGGAAAAAACACATTACTCACTAACCTGTCACAGTAATGTGATTTCTTTTTTCAGTAACAATAGTATAAGAGATTATACATTACACTTTGTAATTACATTACAGTTACCAATCCCAGTAATGCACTGTCACTTTGCAATGTGTACCTCCATGTGTTCAGACAAACTGCCTGGTTTGTGTTAGCTTGGCACTCCCAGAAACAACAAATGAAGCTTCAGGTAATTCCACGGTTGTCTTGTTATATGACTGTTGACTTGCTACAGTACCATTAGCCACTGGTGATCCTACACTGAGGAAGCATCTAGTTTTGTTGAGAGTTGGATGGTCTGTGATCTCTGCAGCTTTACTGTGGGGGAGAGGGTTTCTGGGGAGCTGCGTGCCCTTGCCCGGGATAAACAAATGTTAACTACTGGATAGTAAATCCCTCCAAACTGTAGGCTGCCTGCTTATATTATCGTAACACATTGCTTTTGCTGCTGAGAAACTGGTAAAGCAATGTAATTACTTTTTGAACAAGCACTGTACAGTGACCTAATAGAGATCCAATTCAGAATGACTAAAAGCGGAACAGGTGCCGGGCTTGATGGAGGTCGACAAGAGAAATTTGCTGGTAAAAGGCACATGGGTAGAAGGACGGCAGAAAGAGAAACATGGCCTATACAATGTGCGAATTCCTGTTTTTTATTTCCCAACGTATTTCATTTCTTGGAAGAAGAAAGCTTGGCATGACTCAAAGCCAATCGCAGCTTTGAAAGGCCACAATTTCAGACTGATGATAATGGAAATTATTCTTCAGCAGGCAAGGTTTGAACTCAATTCTTCCTTGCCTCTTTTCACTTTCTCTTGCAGGATTACTACAGTTAAAACCCTATCTTATTGCTATTAAATGTAACAATAATTAACTATCCAATAATCCACCTAAATGACACTAGGGTGTGCATTATCATGACAATACAAACAAGCGGGATAACATGTAAGTGAATAATTTGAGTTGAACAAACACCACTCCAACACTGAGGACCTGATTTGTATTCAGATGCATGTAAATCCTGCAAGCCTAGAGGTAGGGGGGAGGGACCTTTGTAATGAACTGGTAGATTCTGGGTTACACTGACAGCTAAAAGGTGAAACAGAGGTCTCCTGGTGGGAAAATTGTTCATTTCTGAACTGCAACAAAAGAGCCAATAGAGTCTTAATCAAGGCCCCCAATCGTTAAAGTGCACCGAGATGCAAAGCACTAATGCACATTGATTGTGAGGGAGGGTGGTCAATTTAAAAAAGGTTTTCGATAACAAATGCAAATAGTATTCACAGCATACAAGGTCGTCTATGGCAGACATGGTTCGTGTTCATTCCTTTATTAGACAGCTTTTTGCTGCAATTTCTTCATAGTATATGCACAGAGAGGCATCCATCAGGAGGGTTAAACTGTAATTTGGATACAGTTTCTGACAAAGAAAGACCACTTTAAACTTTGTCCATGCAAATTTTTATCTCGGCTCGCCCTTGTCTCAACTCCATAAATGCAGTATTAAGTCTCCAGTTCCTCATCCAACACAGTCTCTTTCTTATCCGTTAATCCTTTGCCAAGGACTCTCTTTTTTGGCTAGCACCATCAAAAGTGCCTAGTTTCTTCTTTTTTCTCTTTATAATCACTCCATGATTTAACCCACAGCCGGCAGCTCTCGCAGATGCAATCGGAGGTCTGATAATATCAGTTGGCTCAGCTTGAAGGTCAGAATTCGGGGCACAATTAGCTCACCTCCATTTTGTCAGGAAATGTAGATCTACTGCATAATCTCACCCTGCAGAGTGCAAACAGAGACAGTGTACGGCGCTTTTAAAATGCAGCAGGAGTCTCAGGCGTTGGGTTCATCTCTGACTTCTCTCCGTCTAAATGCAATGAGGTCGAGATGAATCGTGCCCGTCTCTCGGTGGGCACCAGGTGGGTGTGCATTGAAACTCTTGTAAAGAAACTCCACGAGAGCTCATGCCATGACCCAACCAACCAACAGACTACAGCTAATACTAGTACACAGAGAGAGGAGCTCAGCGGAGATCAGTGCACTAGAACTAATACAATTCACATGGAAGCCCTGACAAGAGGCAATAATATTTCTGCTGACAGCCGCTTTCCCATCTATCAAAAACCTTTTTTTACTTACTACCTCCATTGAGGAAATGACTACAAAACAGGATAAAAAGGATTGCGCTGTGGCATGTACTATATCTTGGGTGGCTTGCTTGATGGAATTGGCTCAGCATGTATGTCATGTTGTGGGGAGTTTGAGGGATATGGGAACGTAGCTTGGTTTGGTAAGAAGGCAGGCGAGATAAAGAGAAATGATGTGGCTCATCTTGTGCACCTGTATTCTATCAGCTCGCCACAGACTGCAGGTCCTGGCTGCAGAGATGAAAGACTCTCTGGAGGACAAGAGAGACGTTCGTGAGTCAGACGGAAAATGGCATCCCGCTTATCAAATGCCTGGAAACGTAATCCCACCCCCCTCCCTCAGTTCTCGGGTCTGGACGTACTTATGAAAGCCCTGTCACTTTGAATAGCAGGTTAGGAGTCAGAAGTTCTCTACAGCACAGCGAACCGCGAGCTGGCTGTTTCAAAGCAGATATGGCTCCTCGCCAGATTTTCCTGCTGTAGTCTAATTGGGGTCATGTTACAAGTCATTTTGCATGTGTAACTTTTAGAGATGGAATTAAACAATAGGAAATCCATGCCAGAAGCGTATAGCTGATAGAGGCATGATCCTCCTTAAATTAATCTTTTAGATTAAAGTACAATGTGTGCATTTTTCCCCTGCACTACTGAGAGTTATAAAATGATTGCAATGGAAAGACCAAATATTAAATTAAAAGGCTTGGGAAAAACTAAATAAGGTTAAGACAGCCAATTGTAAAAGATGTTCATCTCCTGTGATTCAAGAGACGAGGCCGGGACGAAAAATGAAAACAAACCCACTGTGTTTGAGAGGGCAGCATGGAGTCGAGATGGCAAAGCACACTCTTTATTAAAAGAAAAAAGATACTGTGTGCTTGGTTAAGGAATACGCTCATGTCTTGTGATGCTCTGTGCCAAAAAATATTAACTTATAATCATTATGCTTCTGCTCATTTGCCTGCAACAAAGTGGCCATCTGCCGCATTTCTAAAAGCCCACCACTGAAAAGCTAAAATCAATTTTCATCCTAAACCTGGGTTTCGGCAATCTAGTAAATCCATCCATTCTTTGTCACAAAATCTTGGTGACATGAAGCAAAATATGCAGTCAGACAGGTGTCTAAATCACACAGGGCAGGGTTGTTCTCTGTCTGGCGATGGGCAAAGGGTGAAACTCATCACTGCTGTCTTTTCAAATATGCGTTGACACTGACTTAAAGAGACACTATCCCGACTGAACTGTATTTCAAATCAATTTCTTTTGTGCTGAGGCCACATCCCCTTGTCCGTGTTCCTAGGTGTCTGTTCCGGCTCTTGGAGAGAGGTGATGGTTTACACAGCGTTGTGCAATCACTGGAATATTTCTTTTCATGGCTTATCTGCCCGCAGCGGGAATCTGCACGGACCACGACTCAACGCCCGGCTGTCTGCTTGCCTGTGTGCCACAGCCTCCCCCTCCAATCCTGACCCGGCTCTCACACAAACATCTCCATGGGAGCATGGGATGATTTATTCAGCACAACTTAGCGGCAGTGCAGAGATTTGTGACTTAGTTAAACAAAGGGCTTTTATGGTCAAACCACAAAGCCATAACAGCATTTTTAACCTATAAAGCCAGCAAAAGAATGACCAACGGGGGCACTGAATGATGCATTACAATTCAAAAATGACCTTTCAAGTCTTAAACAGACATTTCACTTTACCTACAGGGGAAATTATAGAAGAAAAGCAAGATTATAGAACCATACCCATGTCAAGAAAAACATATCTTCTACCTATATTTTACCATTTAATCACTGCTGACCATCTTCCACATCCTGTTGTTTTAGATTTGTGAATGTTTTCCTGTCTCCAGGCTGTGGCATAGGTTTTGCATTCATTTCCATTTTGTCACTGTCCAGTGAAAAACAAGCATGTCCAAGTTTATATTTTCAGATAGGTTAAAGAGAGGCGATTCTAAGCCTGGGGGGTTTTGATATTGTAGGAATCACATTATAAGTCAGTTAGCCCTCTCCTTGTCAGATACTGTAGATTTGCCTGTAAAGTATCTATATATTTATTATATATCTATCTAAGAAGGAAACATCAGTTCCTGGTTAAATTCCTGTGTAGTGTATAAACGGCCAAAATGGTGGGGAGCTAGCAAAGAAAGGATTATATCATCTGTTGTGGGTTGAAAAAAAATCTCTTGTCTATTCATTTCTAAAACAGTGTAAGCACCTTTTTATCTTTTTCATCGGTTTAGTTTGGTTTTTCAGGAACGCAGATAAAATGGCAGGTTAGATTACCCCAATATCGTCAAGGCTTAAGGCATCGACCATGAACTGCAACATCCGCATCGGCTAAAGGCCATTGTTGCGTGTCATTCCCCATTTCTCTCACCCCTCATTTCCCTACCGCAAACTCTTCACTGAGGGCTTAAAGATGTGTGCCTCACAAAGATCTGATTGATCAAAATGTTGTACATCAAAAGTCAACTATAAACAGTGGGCGCAGAGAACAATGTGCAGATATGTCTTTTTTCAATGCTACTTCATTGTCATGTAACACATTCAAACATGGAAAACGTTCAGCAATAGTGGAAAGCGTGATAAGATGCCAGTCCAGTCCTTTAAGTACACAGCATGGCGCAAAGTGTGACAAAAAGGTGTTACCACTGAGGTATCAAGGAAAACATGTCTAACACATTCAGTTAACTCAGATTGGTTTTAATGAACTTGACATAAAAAAGTCAATCCTAAACAGCCCACGCATCATCAAAACAATAACACAGACGGAAAATCCTTCTTCCACCTCAGCAAGAAAAGAACTGCAGTCCACACATTGTTCAAGACTGGAAACAGAGGCCTGGTTCACACTGCACCTGCTGGCCCACAGCTCTCCAGTCCTTCCGCCATCGCTCACTGTCCATCTCTCCAGGGAGACAACAGCCACAGCCCACAGTGGTCCAGGAACACCCTAACCAGCTCTGGAGCGTCCCAGACCCTCCCTCATCTCGTCCCCAGCCCATTCATTTTCTTGGAATGTGACAGTTTCGGGTTATACATATAGTGGCGTTAGTATTAAAGGCTTCCTGCTGCTTTGTCTCCCACTGTATAGAAAACAGACCTTCAGTAAGACTAGCCACGGTCCATTCATCATTGCATGAAGCTACTGCAGCACATATCCCTCTGAGTGGCCAGTTGGGAGGCATGCGTCTCAGATTGATTTTCACAAAGAACAAACACAGGGAAAGACAAAATGAAAGCGAGACTGGAAGCAAAGATAATATGGGATCAAAGCTGAGGCGGATGGAGCACATAAGCTTCCTCAAATTGATGCTGCTGAACTTTGCTGTAACCTTTTTTTTTTAAGCATTAGCAACTAATTCATACAGGATGTGTCACGTGTGTGTGTTTGCAACATCCCCCCGGGACATGTGCATATAACTCACGCACACAAACACTGAGAAGGAACCAACATACGTTATCTGTCTGGACACATCACCCTCTGTTACCATTGTTTGGGTTAGTGAGGACGCCTCAGCCCATTTACAAGCAGGCAGAAACCTTGAGCCCTGGGCCCCTTCAGGCAAACTTGCTCCCCACTGACCGACCGCACTGTCCTTGTCAGCCTCCTAAATAACAAAATAACCTCCAGAATAATTCAATTGTTTTGCTCGCAGCCGGAAAATGCTCAAACAGCTGTTACAATGAGAATGCCATTTCCTCCTGGCAAATAGCATTTCACGTAACAACAGACAAATATTTGGCTACAAAAGCAAAGTGTCAGGGGAGAGCTAAGCTGGTTGTTCACCGCTGTCGAGATGTTGCCCACAAGTGTGAGTAGCAGTGTATAAAGGGATTAGAGGAAAGAAGCAGGAGCATGTGTGTAATATTGCAGCCATATTACCAACACAAAATCTGTTGGCTTTCTGTAGAAATCCACAGTGAAAATATGAAAATCTGTAAAATGCCGTCAAAGTCCTGATCTCAGGGGTCATTTTTTCATGTTGCAGTGGCAGTTTAGAGCTTTAGATATAGTATGGTCTATGTTATAGAGGCACACCTGGGTAACGTCAAAGGTTTTATTTTATTGTCAGTCATGCAAGTTGGGATCCTTAGGTATGAATGGGAGGAGTTCTTTCTTTCCATTATGGCAAAAATTCACCAGCAAATAGAGGAATACACACTGAAGAAACTCCAGCATAACTCCAAATGGCAGGAGATGAATCTCACAGCAGATTCAGTACACCGCCTGCTCTGAAAAGAAATGGAGCGAATGAAAACAGAATTGAATTCCTCTGAAAAACAGAAAGAATAAAAGTGCTGTGAAAATGTATTACAATGAACACAGGGAATGGAATAAAAAAAAAACTTCCACCTGCATACATGCAGAGTACGCAACGGGCCATTTCAATTAGTTGGCTCCGTCAGCCTGCTGCTTAGTCAATCAAAAACAGAGAAATGTATTGTTTTACACTGCAATCAGTGTAATTCCGATGTTCATTCATCAATGAAACTCCATATCAAATGACAACTCTTGAACAGAATGGATTACACACCTGCTGTCACATCATGTTTAATCACATTGTGGGATTTTATTCAACCCGAACCACATAACAACCGTCTCTTTCTGCTTGGATTTAAACATGTCTGTGCTCAAGATGAGCTGCTTATGTTGCACAGACACAACCGCAGTGCATTCTGACCGTCTCTGGGAATGATGGAGAGCCACGAACCACAATATATAGCCTCACACCCCACACACACACACACGAAGACACACACTTACTCGCTCAATCGCGCTATGAGGTTGGGGACACATCTGCGCAGAGAGGAGAAAATATGATCAGTCAATAAATGAAATCCAGCAGCAGCAGACTTACCTTTGAGAATGCTCTGCCCATGCAGTACATCTCTTGAGACAATCACTGTGTAGAAGTTCTGGGAGAAGCCCGGTCTGCATGGAGGTTTGAGGGGCTGGCTTGCCTTACTCCCCTGAGGAATCAAACAAGACGGCCTGTTAAGCATTGGCAAATTGACTTGCGGCTACGGGGTCACAAGCTGATCTCACAGCCTTTTCAGACTTATATTGAACTTCACAGTCTCTCTGACTACAGAGAGTGGTTTATTTCAAAATACAGCATGCCACTCTTGGGCCGTCACAGTACATTTACTAAAGTACTGTGCTTGAAAACAATTTTGAGGTACTTCTACTTTACATGAGTATTTCCATTTTAATCTACAATACTATATATTGAAGGCAAATATATTATTTTTAATGTCAGTAAAGTATTTTCACATTCACTTTACTAGTTACTTTGCAGTTAATGGACATCATTAACAATACATATGAACCAATAATAAATTACAATATATTATCATAGATAGCTACCCAACAGAACATGAAGTCTTCCAAACGAGCCTTTAATGGCTGCAACATTAAAGTAATGTACATATTAATGCTTAACTAATTATAATCTGATAATATTATAGATAAATTATTCTGAAATGGGCCATTCAGCATGATGAGTACTTTTAACTAAGTATTTCTACTTTCACTCAGGCCAAATATCTAAATACTTCTTCCACCACAATCTGAAGTACCCTCTCGAAGTCATGGTGGGGAAAGTAACTCTCACGAGATGCTCTAAAGCACTGATCAAATAGAGAATAATTGAATAAATTATAGCAATCACCATTAACATCATGGCCACCCCCATGAAAACCACCATTAGTCATGATAATGACATCAATGATAACCTTTCTGAGGATGGTGACTGTGGTGAGCAAGAAATGTTTAACCTAAAAATACATACTGCAGGCTGACTGAAGTGTGAGAGCAAGAGAGGGAGCAGAGAGTGTGTGCATGTGTGACAGAGACCAAATAAGAGCCAAATAGGACAGATAAGTATTGCAGGCACACAGTAAACGCTGTTTCATTGCCCACACAATGCACCTGCAGCCACACACCTCTTTCATCACATCAGTGATTTTTTTGTTTGATTTTTTTTTCTTTTAAACAAAAAACACTTTGTTATATTAAATAAATATATCAGTACTTCCCTCATTCCCCTTACCAAAGCTCAACAAACCGCTGCTGCATACGTCTGAGAACTACGGCTTATTTTGGAGCATTATCAGCTCAAGTTTGAAAATAAAGTGTGGTGAGCTATTCATATGCGCTCTTTAAATAATCACCTTACTCAAATAAGCACTAAAGCAAAACACACGTCGTCGGCTGAGCCCTCTAATCCCAGATACGTCCCGAAACGGGGAAATGACAGTGCGTAAACGTGCGTAAAGGCGCCCCTTCACAAACAGACCGTCCCCTGTAATACTGCAGCTCGTCTGGGCGAGCGGGCGAGCAGGCGAAGGGCCAGAGTTGTCAGCGACTTTTCTCACAGCGCACTTTGACAACAGTATCTCTGACCTTAAACATCGCCGCGTTCGGCTCGATTACACGCAGGATGCCGCCTTTAGCGCAGCGCTGCGGGGGACCGTGAGCCTCTCTGTCACTCCGTGCGGCGCTGCAAAGCCCAACTAAGCACTACAGCAGTGCAGCACCGGCCGAAAGAGACACGAAGAAATGAACTCATCTTACCGTGGATGCGCCCACAAGTAAGGTGCACGCCAGGACGAAGCAGCCCACGTTCATCTTTGCGTGTTAGTGTCGTGTTAGGGAGCAAAAAAAGAAAAAAAGAAAAAAAACAACAGGAAAAGAGATGAGTCTTCTTCGCCAAATATGCCTCAGTAATTCCCGGAGCCCTGTTTCTCCTTCCCGGGTGCTGAGTGAGAGACCGTTCCCACTTGTCTGGCGCAAAAGTGCCGCTGAGACAGGGATGCTGCGTTCCGTCCGGAGGAAGCCCGAGCTCATTGGACAGCGGCGTCACTGCGGCCCCGCCCACCGCACGGCGGAGACCACTATCTGCGCCTCCGACTGTTCCCTGAGATGATGCCCCGCACACCTCTGGGATCTCTTGGCTGGGGAAAAATGCATTTTCCAGGCTATTTAGATTCATATTTTCACTTCAGACGGAGCAAAGGCGGGTCCGGCGGAGTGAGTGACAAGCAGCCATCCGAGTCCCTTCATGTGTCCATCAGCCAACTGGAGTCTATTTCACACCCCAGTTACCCCCTCTGCCCCTGATCCACAGCGTGAGTGCGGAGAGAGCTGCCGAGTTATTAGCTTTTTATTAAAGCCGCTCTGACAGACCACTGCGGAATAAGACTTTGATGGCGAGTGTAAGTTTCAAATTAAATCATGTCCAGTAAATCAGCAGCCTGTCTGATCATCTACAGGAAAATGTGCCAAATCATTTGTTCCACTATTCAGTCTTCATATTTATGAATAAAAACCCTTTCACTGATGTTGCATGCGAGCAATTTTCTACCACAATCTTAATAGCCAAGAAAGAAAAGAAAAGGTTTAACCAGGGGAAATTATGGAGCCAGGATTAAATATCTTTTGTTATTATTATTTTTTTTTTAAAAAAGCTAATTGAGATATTAAAGCTTAAAATAAAATGACAGTGGACTTACAGTTTGTGTACAGTGGTCTGGAAGACTGGGCAAAGTGTTAACGGTGCCTTTAACTGGTCTTGCAATTTAATAATGTTGACATTTCCAAAGCCTCAGATCAGTGCCTCAATTTCCATATCTGAGAGGTCATGACAATTTAATCCCATCAAAAGGAATAGGGCAGTATTGCAGTGTCAATCAACACAGCCTGGTGTCTGCCCTGTCACTGCCATTCACTCTGTTGCTTTATTTTCAGTGCTCACTCCTTCAATATGAAAAAAAAAACATCTGAACAGTTCTTTTTTTCCCAGTTTCTTTCCTTTAAACGTTGTCTTCAAAATAAACTGCTCCGGGCTGATAATTAAGTAGTACTCCTCGTCTAGTTGACTACAGCTCAGTGGGTGTTTCTGTCCAGAGGGCAGGATTTTTTAAGGTCAGAGATATCAGAATACACTCCGCTCATCTCTCTTCAGGGCACTGTGCTTCTGCTTCTATTTACACCCTGAAAAACTTGGCAGAGGAACTATATGACGAGGATTTAAAACTTAAATGCCTCATATGATAAACAATGACTCTAATAAGTAGTGTCACATCTTTGTATCAGTCACTGTCATTTCCTCACTTGGGACCAGCTGTAAACAGGAAGGAAGGTTTAGAGGGGAAAAGACGTCGGCATTACGGTAAGAAAACATCTCAGTGTGCTGTACACGATACATCCTCAAGTGAAAAAAGCATTTGCTGGCAGTGCTGCCATATTTCCCTGCATTCAGAATGAAGAGAAGGCCTCGCACACGCTGTTTTAAATTCATACCTAATTAGTAGCAAAACAGTATAGTGCTTAAAGTGACCAGGGCCTGATGCTTCACCTAAAAACAACTGTCTGCCTCTGCAGCAAAAAAACAGTGATATTCATGAAATTATTGTTTTGCTGAATTAGTACCCCGAAAAAGAGCCCGGCTGATTCTCTGCTCAGTAAATTCCACGTGGCTCGAAGGTACCCTGCCAGTTTCGGAACGTAAGTAAATTATTCCTCTCAAGTATCGAGCATTTGCCTAATAAAAATACCATCTGGGTGCTTGAAGTGAATTGGTTTAAGGCTGTGCTGAATTATTAAAAAAATCTCACAAAATGGGTCCCAGTTCTCTTTTTATAGGGGGGTGCTACTGGAGGAACACCTTAACATAGACTCCACAGACTAACATATTCTACTTTCCATTTGTGATTTCATGAATCGCTCTTTCTCTTCGCACTGTAATTTGCGAATCACGAGGAGTTATATGTTTCTCTCAAGCAGCTCCTAATTTCCTGGCCTGTCTCTTTTTCTTTCTCTGCTTCTCTTTTCTCTTGGATTGGTTGGAAACCACATGCCAAATTCATCAAGTGACAATGCTTTCATTCATACATTTTATTTGGAGAGCTGCATATTCCAACAGCACCGTTTTTTTTTTTTTTTTGGTCGCATTTATCACCAAGGCACAAATTTCTTTAAGGGCTCATTGAGAATTTAATGATCCTGCTTGCATAAATTAGGGCCAACCAGTAGACCTACATGATCACTTAGGTCTGATATCACTATAGTAATTAGGGAAGAAATTTAACTCACCAAAGATTTCTTTTCATGATACACTTGTTGCTCAGCTTTTAACCCTTCAGTTCAAACAACTAATCAGCCTGAGCGTACACACAGACTTCAACGCACTATTTAAATGAGGTGCACACACACACACACACAAATCAATTGGTGTGTCTTTGCTTGCGATTTTGCATTTTCATTTCTTGTTTTTTTCATGTCAAAATGGGCCACATTATGACTGACCACAGTCATTTAGCTCCCATTTGTGTCATCGTAGACTTGTTCCAAATATGCATCAAAGCTCTCCTGCATATATGTCGACTACTTTTTAACTTGTTTTTGGAAAATATACCTGGCTGTGAGAGAGTTGTTTGTTCAGTAATACCTCTGACTCATGTGGCGTTAGTCCATAATTACCCACCAAATGTAGCTACATGAAGAGTAAGGGAGAGCTTAGAGGAGGAACTCCGAATCTGAGCCTGTCGTTGCCTACTGGGAAGCTTTGTGGTGTTTTGCTGGTCCTGTTTGAGTGTTGAGCTGATTGTTTGTCTAACTGGTTGTAATTTAAGTGTCTGAAATGTCTGAAAGACGTTTATTGCTACTCCATCCAAGGAAGCTTTGGAAAAATGCACAAAAGAGCAGTTGCTTAAAATTGCTGAGCGTTCTACAGTGTTCGTGGGGAATAACCGGAGAAAAAGTGAGAGTGGCTTTGAAATCAAAACTAATCAAAATAGGAATTATGACAGCAGACGAAGAAAAGCCTTCTCCAGTTGCCACAGCTATATCTGTCAAGAAGTTCTCTTACTGCAAATGGAACATGAGAAATATAAACATGAATTCAAAGTTAAAAACAAACTGAAGTTGAGGACTTGTCACTAAAATGCCAGTATTGTTTATCTGTGGGAAAAGATAAGTTTTCTACTGAGGGAAGAACCCTTTGTGTGTCTATATCAATACTTCTGATCCAGATGAGAAAAATGAGTTATCAAACTTGGTTTAAGAAAAGCCTGTAAATAGTCAGCTATGCTTTTTTTTTTTTTGTTTTTTGGGGTTTTTTGTGATTGATGATAGTTTTGTAAACTATTCACTATGGTTGTCGACTCTTGACCCCCACAGTATAGGGTCAGACATGTTAGCCATATGGTTGAGTGGTTGTCATATTGACTAGGTTCAGGGAAAGATCACGTTTTAGAGTAAAGAGTACTTTAGTAAGATTAGGAGTGAGTGGTCTTATTTCGAGTACAACTTCCAGGTCCTTTTGTTTACTAACCAAAAACAACATAAGTTATATTATTTTTTAGATTTTCATGTCTAGTGTTGACCCTTTGGTTTGAGTTGTTCCAAATGAATGAAGGTTATCATGTTTAAAAGTGATCCAAAGATATTTCAGTAATACAATATAACAGTAAAATGGTGTATTTGTTTTAACAAAAACATATTTAGACACAAATCACTGTATAAAAAAAAATTTTTTAAAATAAAAAACACTGTGGGTTCACTGGGTGAAGTTGCCATGAGGGTGTCAGTCTCTCCACTCATCGTAACAACATATATGCCTTATAATCCACTGGATTATAAGGCGCACTGTCAATGAATGGTCTATTTTCGATCTTTTTTCATATATAACGGGCACCGGACTATAAGGCGCATTACACACAGTATGTATCACTCTGCGAGGCTCCTGACTCTGGTGGCCCTTATGCTCCAACAATCAATCAAGCAGAGCAGTGTCGTAGCTTACCAACTTACGTAGCTCAATGCCATCACAGCCAGATGTGGATCAGTCAGTATCTTCAGAAAGAAACACATCACTATAATTAGTTAAGAGAAGTAAAAGTCTGCTGTTCTACCTCTTCGTACATTTTTGTGAATTTTTACTCCTTCCCTGT
>JBAJHX010000096.1:21905072-21928995 GCA_037176925.1 Amniataba percoides
ATTCGGCTAATTACCCTGGCAGATACTGATGAGTTCTTCCATTAGCAGGGTCACCCTCCCTTCCCTGGAGTCCCAATGTAAAAATGCAATTAGTATTTAGTTCTGAAATCAAACCCTGTATGCCTTTACTCTGACATTTGTTATTTTGGAGGGTGCACTGAAATAATAGCACTCAGAGTGAAATTGTGTGGGAGGGGGTTGAGCTGTACATCAGGCTGTGTTATTTTATATTTCTAAAATATGGACACATTATGAAAAGGTGCTTTCAAAACAGACATAACAGAAAAGTGCTTTGGAGGAGAAAAAGACACTCTCGCCTCCTCTGAGGAGCCAACTGCACTACCACATCCGTCTTGTTCATTGCCATGTGAATGTTCCCGCTAACAGCACACCTTTGTGCAGACTAAGCCGTCAAGATACTTTCATCCAGCTCTGAATGGACAGGATCACATATTCAAGGCCATTATACTTTGGGGGTGAGGAAGATCAAACATCAAATTACTGTAAGGCTGATTTAGGGCCATTTAACTGTCTCTCTCAGACACAAAGGAGCCAGCTAAATTTTTTTCTCTTGAGATTGAACAATTTCCTGGGACCTTTACTGTGATGCATTATAATGTCTGAATTTCAACTGTCATCTCAGTCCTCATTAGGACGACTTCCATGGCAACAGTCTAATCGTGCCTGGGTAACTGTGCGTACATATGTGTGTGTGTGTGTGTGTACAAGACAGCCTGTCTCTCTGTTTGCATGTCTCTGTGGGTATTTGTATGCATCTGTACTTGTGTGTTAGCAAGTACAAGGAAAAGCATGCAGCAGTAATCTGCTGATCTCCTGACCTATCTCAATTTACATGAAAACCAATTACAGCGGAGGCTGAGGGAAGCGTCTCATTCCAGAGCAGAAGACAAAGGAGATGCAGAAGAACGTGTCACAATGAAAAGGCAGAATTGAATGGGTGCTAAGATGCAGTGCGGTGTATCATGTGAGGGCCTGTGTGCTTTGATTAACAGTTTCCTTTTAGACAAGCCACAGCCTCAGTATGACAACCTTCTACTACTATGAAAGATCACCATTTGAAAGTGAAACCCATGAAACTCTGTATGATGTCATCATCTCATTTAGCTGCAAATTAGTAGTGGTGAAAGAAGCTTTTTTTGGTCCTATTTTGTTCAGTTTCTGTGTGAAATTTTCAAAGTTGACAGCAAAGAAAACAGTAAACTATTCTTTTAAAAAACACAACAACTTGACTGGCGCAGGATGCTAGAAATGGCATTCAGTCTGGCTCAGTTCATCACAAATAAATTCTTTATAAAAAGCCTCTCAATAAGAGGCGCTGGTGAGACATTTTCACGCTGCTCTTGAACATGAAAAAGCTACTTTCTGTCCTTTGAGAGATTTCCTTCAACAGTTTGTTATTTCTATAATTCAATCTTCAGCCTCAGCATGAAAAAAATACTTTAAATAAAGACCAGACAGCAGGGAGAAAAAGAATCCTTTGTTTAACCAGCCTGTCTGTAAAACAGAAGCCTCCATGTTTGGCATGATGTTTCCCCAGCAGGAAGGTAGGTGGAGAGGGCTGAGGTTTCGAGCGGTGGAGTTCGGGTCAGGGGAGCAGAGAGGAGGAAATGAGTGGAGACAGGCAGTGCTCTCTGCGGCGAGCCTGTGACACTGCCTGGCCACCTGTCAGGCCTGGTTTGCTGCCTGTCAGGAAGCAGCCTGGGATGGGACGGGCACGCAGAGGCTCAAACATGGGGACAAGGGACGGAGAGTGTGTGGATGATGTATGAGAGACATTAAGTGGTGGATGTATGATAGAAAGTGGATGTGGGGTATGCAGATCTATGTCAGGGTCAAGATGAAGACATTACTGGGCGGGGGTCTGATAGAACATAATGAGATATACAATTTACCTCAGAATGCTTTTACTGTGACTAAACAGTGAAAAGGTGGCAATCAAAATAGTTTATGAGCCATGACCTCTAGCAGGCGATTATTACACCGCATCACATCCAGAAAAAAACATGTATTAGGTGTATTCATTGGAGCTCTAGATGGAAATTGCTTCGATTTTTACTTTTATTCAAATTTACAGCCGATATAAAATATGATAAGCCCAATTCTGCAAATGAAGTTTTTTTTATATTATGGCACATGTGAAGTAAAATAAAGTTCAGTGTTCTAAGAATAAAATGGGGGAAATAAAGCAATAAAAGAATCAAGTGCAACAAACCATCATTTTTATACTCTATAGATAAATTGTATCATTATACAGAAAAAAGTAATTAGTCAGAAGTGACAATGTACTCTAAAAGAAAGAAAAGCTGGAACATTCTTGAAAGTGTTATTATTTCTCTTACTGATTTCTTATTATATTATGTGCAGAAATCTGTTTAGATAGACTCAAAAAAGCTGGCCATGTGCAGTAAACTGCAGCAGTGTAATATCAGTCCACCTTTTGGTTCAGGGTCGATATATTCACTCCCCTTCATGAAAACCATCCCATCTGGTCACCAGGGGAAGAGATGGTGTGAAAGTCTGACATGTTGTATTCTGTTTGAGGATTGCATTAATCCTCAAGTTATCCTCAAGTCGGTCCTCTCCACATACAGAAGATAAATATTGAACAGTCGAGCAATACGGAGCACGGAAGAGGGCTTGTACACACATGCCGCCCTCACATAGAAACAGATAGAGAAAAGAACTTGTTACAGTTCAGCAGGCATGCACACACACTCCTCACACACTTGTACCATGGATGAAAGCTGATATCAGGCCCTGTTTGCAGCAAGGTGAGGTAGGGGACATACTGTCGGAGTTCTTTAACACCACAGACCTGACAACACCACGGGCTGAGAAGGTAGACAGCTTCTCCCCATACACGCTTCAGCTCTTTTTCTCTGCTCCTTGCACACCACTCCTCACAAACACACACACACACACAATCCCTGACCTCTGTGGTGTGAAATGGAGGGCTGAGGAGGGGGAGGTGGGAGTGCAAAGTAAAGCGAGAGAGCTGTCAGAAGAATGCATCCAACACACACTTGACAGGATGGAAGTTCAGATGCTAGCCCTCATCATGCAGGCAGAGCACAGGGGGTGTACATCTCAATTCAAGCGCTTCAGCAAGCAGTGCACAAATCAAGGCACATTCTCCATATGTCCGCTGTCTGAACTCATACTGCTGCTATATCCATAAACTTGAAAATCTCATCAGTGTTGAAGGAACAATGGACTCATTGGCTATTATTCCTTTTTTGATATCCCGAGTTTGACTGTGGAAGAGAAGAATGTTGTTTTGAAAGCATACATGAAGTTAGCTGCTAATAAATACTTGGCTGTGGGGTTTGTTTGTGCATAAATGTTGAGGACATTCATGCTCTGCTTCACCGATAGACTGTTTAGTCATGATTAATGGCATCCAATCAGGTTGTTGCGCACAAGCCTCTCACCACCCAGGGGTGTCTATGGAAATCATTTTCATATCGTGAAATTGATACCCACTCTCTTCTCTGCCTGCCTTTCTCTGTACATCTGATCTAATCAAGTACACAAGATGAATATGTGCTGGTCCTGTGATTTAGTCTTGATCGTGTTTACGCTGTCTCTTTCTGCATTGCAAAAGCTTGCTAATCGGCAGTGAGTTATGGCAATAATAACCAAGCTTCCTTATAATAAGGTAATCAATTCAATCTACTGTCAATTGGCCCAGATTAATGCTCCATCTTTGTTTCCCATAGGGGGGCCATAATTGAAGGTTTCTGCGACTATTGACTTATGTTGAGTAAACATCTGTTCTTTAATATTCTTTGTTGAGTGCATCCATTAATTATAATTGTATCCAATTAACAAAGTACACATTCAGAGGAATATATCAAGATTCAGTTAGTTCCCTGATAAATTAGGTGCCAGCTTTCCCCTCAACATCAATCGCAATTACTTTGTATTTCTGACTGCACTACTTCCCACCAGCCCTTTTTAATATTCTTCTTTTTAAAATCCAGTACAAACCCTCTGAAACAAGTCTCTGAACTCTGATCTTCCGTCAGAGGATGAAGTTTTATTACCAAAACAATCACACATACCACCTTTGCACAACAGATGCTCTTTGTTAAGCCCAAAGGAAACTCTGGATGCTGGATTTCCATTGAACACCCACATGCTTGGCCTTTCCTCTCCATGGAAATGCTGCAAGACTGACCCTTCAGAGACCCTCTGTGGTTTTGTGGGTAAGGGTTACGAAGAATTTGTAAAAGAGAGAGGAGTGAGAGAGATCAGAGCTTCCATCCTTCCTTTGGAGTAAAGCATCTCTTTCTGGGGAGATGAAATCAGAGGATGGGGTCAAGCAAGGATATTGAGCAGGGCTTCAGACAAGTCTGAATTTCAGGATATCTATGCCGACATGAAACCACCAAATTAAATTCAGTGCAATTGAATACCCCTTTTCTCCACTCTAAAACTCCTTCTCTTTCAAAGCAGGCAGGGAGGAAAAATCAATAGTGTGTGTATTGATATTAATGTTCAGCATTATGCGTCTAAATGAAATCATAGCAGCAGAGAGGAGCATAAGGCCTTTATTAACAACATGTGCTGAAATCAAATTACCATCTAGTTCTGTCTCTCAGGTGGCCATCCTTCAGGTAAACCAAACTGCTGCCGCCTTGTACTGTTTACCTCCCTCACCAGTGGGCTTCTCTGTAAAGAAGAGCATGCTGCATGAAATTTAACAAAGTGGGAGTTAACAGATGGAAAAGCAAAATCCTCCTCATTGTTTCATTCATTCGTGTCCTTCTGGCCCATTATTTAAATAAACACTCTACCAATGCAGTGCCCTGGCCAGTGTGCACAAACTCATCTGAAGTTTGTGCAAAATAAAAGTATACTTTCATTTTGGCAGTTGTGGCATTGACAGTGTGGCCACGGTACAGAATCAGCAGCTACTGACATAGTACATAGCATTTGGAGGAGCAATCATTTCACTAACATTAACATGCACACCAAATGATTGTTTGTTTTGTTTTTGCTCAATAAATATCACAAAATGAATCTTTTTACAGCATGAAAATAGGTGTCAGTGGCATTATAAAACATGCACTGCAAATGTAGCTGGTACATTAGCACTGCAGCTCTCTGTGAAACACCAGTGGTGCACGAGCTGCCAGTTATGTAAAAAGCCTGACAGGAGCTAAGAAAGTGTGTTTAGTCCAAAGAAGATGAAAGAGAGGAACATTTAACTGAATTCAATGGAGCAGAGTGTGGCTGGAGTCACACACATCGGGATAAATAAAATATCACACATTCCCAAATAATTCAGACATCCTCCACTTTCTCCATATCTGGTTTGAGTCAAAATATTTAGTGCAGCAGAATTTTGTATCTTTTTACCCAATTTCACTTTGTGGTGTGTACTTTGCTAATTATTCTTTCATTAAGCAGGTATTAAGGCTTGAGGAGAGGTTTACTCGGGGAAATGTTTGCTTGGCAGACAGCTGTCACAACCAGTCAAACTCAACTGTGAAGGTCACCACCTGCTCAGCTCCAGTAAAAAAAGAATGATGCTAAACCCAAATCTAAGCTTGGTAAAATTCCTTTGAAAACCCATGTATCACGTCCACATGCTTTCTCATGGAAAGTCAGACAGGAAACACAATTACTAGTATGTGCAACATGAAAAGAAAGGTAAATATTAACTTCTTATCAAAGATTCACTTTGTAATTTGTGTTGCTACTGATGGATTTCCCATTTTCAAACAATTGATTTTCATGTTAATTAAACTATCATGACAGGACATGTTCAGAATTTAGAAAATAAGAGAGATAAATCTGTATAATACTCATTTGCCAGCTGATGTCTGTAGGTATAGTGTGTTGACAGATCATCGTATTGTAGCAGAAACATTTAGTCACATAACACATTTATCATGCTCCGTTACAATATCTCTTTTTTTAGTGCATAATTCACAGTTCAGAACAAGAAAAAAAACAATATTCAAGACCAATAAGTTTGTGTGAATTGAAAAAGATAATGATAACAACAATTTCCATTTCATTTATCAAGGTAAAAATGGTAAGATCTTTTCTATTGAGGTATTCTTTTGAGAATCTTTCAGGTTTGGATTTTGGACCATTAGTCAGAGGAAGACAGACATCTAAAAACTCCTGGAAAGTGAGATTTTATTGACAAAATATATGTCCAATTTCATGATTTTAAAGAATATGAGTCTGTGTTTTATTTCTAACTAAAATTGTTCCATCTTGTAATAAACAAACCCTTTAAGGAGTAAAAACAGGACCTTGATTAAAAATGTGAAGACAGATCTGTGTGATTGATGTGGTTATGGACAAGGAGGCCTCTTCATCCTCCCTCAGATGGCTCATATTACAATGCGGGCATGGGCAATCGTCCATTAGGCCTTCTTCAAACCAGTATTTGGTGATTATGAATCAGGGTTCTCCATATTCATATCAAATCTCAATAAAAGCATGAACTTGTCAGGCCTGGATACATTTAAATATTGAGTAGCCTTCCATCATTTCTTTCCTGAGGCCAGCTCTTGAGATGAAAGGTAAGCGAGTGGAAAGGCCAGGCCTGGTCAAGCGAAAAGTGCTGATATCTGCATCCCTTTGAAAATCAAATGCATTGCCTTTGTCATCGGGGGCTCCGTCTTTGATATTTCTTTCTTTTTGTCACCATGATGCCCAGCCTTCTGCTGTGTTATGAGTAAAATGGCTCCAATATTAATGGTAACTGACTATATTTTCACATCCATTTGATCCCCGGAGACAGATGCAAGATAGATACAGACTCCTGCTGTGATTCTACTGAAAAGACCAGAACAAAGGACGTAAATTAAATATTGTTGCATGATTTTAAAATAACAAGTCAGAGTGACAGTCAATGTGCTAGTGCTCTTTAATACACTGCTATTACTTACACAAGGAAACCAGTTATACAACCAGTCATAACACTGACAAAGCAAGATTATCGCTTCCAGTGATATAAGTACTGTAGATGTGTGTCAAACAATTCATTCCGGTCAGGAAGCATCTGCACTCTTCATGTTTCTTTACTTATTAATTCAGATTTTGTCTTAAATTCACAGCTTCTCTGTAGATAGATTTTAGACACTTTGCAAAAGAAGTATATATTGTTTCTTTCAGAGCATGTAATTTATGTTTTAGCTGACTTCCTATTATCACGAATGAATAAACTATATGAATAAACTCTAAATACATTATTATATACATCCATCCATCTAACCAGCTTTATCCTGCACTCAGGGTTGCAGGGGTGCTGGAGCCTATCCCAGCTATCTTGGGGCGAGAGGTGGGGTACACCCTTGACTGGTCGCCAGTCCGTTGCAGGGCCACACTGAAGACAGACAACCAGTCATGCTTACATTCACACCCTAAGAGCAAATTTGCCAGTTAACCTCACCTGCATGTCTTTGGATTGTGGGAGGAAGCCGGAGTGCCCAGAGAGAGCCCACGCAGACTTATTATATACAGTCGTGTTTAATATTTTAAAACACCATTGTAGTAAATTCTGCTTTCATTCATTCACCTTTCTTAAGCATGAAAAAAAAACTTACAAAAACAGAGTTCATTTTGAAGGTATCACAGCAAAATATTGGACAACTAAACATTTATCCAGCATTGACCTTAAGGCGCTAAGTTTAATGTCTTTACAAGATCTTGATCGCAAGGGCTAACAACTGAAAAAAATGAACAACAATTAGAGATGTTCAACAAAATGCTGTGTCCAAAGAAGGTGTCATACAATACCAAAGATCATTCCTTGTATTTACAAGCCAAAGAAAAGAAGAATTCTGAATAACATATGAAGTATTGACACAAAAGTGATTCATTTTCCTTAACAAATTCCTTTTCTATTTATTCTAACCAGTGCTTGTGTATCCCTTATCCAAATGGGATAACTAAACCGCAACATTGCTATGGGCTGTTGTCAGGATTCAAACGAGACAGATTCCACTTGGGGAAGAGCATTTAAAAACACGATTTGTTTTGTAGCTCCTTTCAGAAAGTGAATGACAACCTGGATGACCGCAAACACTGACAGGCCATCTCTTGTGCAAAAAGCTAACTGGAGAGAAGCTGATTTGGGATTTAAAATGTTTTAACCAACCAAACTGCCCCGCTGCCAGAGCATCACTTTAGGACTGCCTGGAATAGTGCTGTACACAGAGATCCAACTTGTCCAGAATAACTTGGGCCTTCCAGGGAGGCTGCTCCACAATCAGAGGGCCTGCCAGCAATCATAGCACGCCATCTGGGATCTGGATGCAATGATTTCCTTAATGACAACCTCAGCATGGGGATGAAGAGGCTAACAGGGACAAGAAGAAACGAGTCTCCCTGCCAGGACATCGATCCAGAGGAAGTCTCACCAAGTTCCAGTCCAGACCCATCAACTCCCATGAATAATGCTGGACAGCTGCCTGTGGCAATTCACACAGCAAGAGTGGGCAGTAAAGTGTGTGCAGAAAGGTGCTTTTATGCGTGTGCGCGTGTGCCTGTAAGTGCATGTACTGTAATAGCAGGTGTGAATGTGGTCTGCATATGAAGAGTGGATAATTCGTGCCTCAGGTGACGCTGGTCACTGAGACATATTGTCACAGCTGTGAATCATCACTGGAAGTGACAAGACAACAGTTATTCTGAGCTATTGATCTGGACATGTCACGACTGACCATGCCACTGGGACTGGTGCAGAAACTGACGTGTCTCTGTGCGGCTTGGGGCCAGCATGGGCTGACTCTTGCTGGGTCTCTTTCCTCTGGTGATATATACCAATGCCTGCCATTGGAACAACTATTCCTTCTGAGCTTAAGATTTGGCAGATCACTCCTCGCAGCACTGTACACATGCTTTGTAAAACTTCCTGCACCTCAGACACACTGTCACAACTTGCAAGCTTTGTACCTGTCAGATTCTTTAGCAAGTTCAAGTGAATTGTGTTAGAATGTTTCCTAAATCATCCATTAAAACGTAATAGGCAAAGATTGACTAAATTCCTTATTCACTTGAAAAATGAACATATTTGCATTAGTGGGACTTTGAGACCCTGAAATTGATCTGACTGCTTCTGAGAATCTTTAAGCAAGTTTTGAAAAATTGTGAGTACGTGTGGGCAGTGAAATCCAGTGGAAAAATATCAAACACCTTTCCCATGGCTAATATGTTTGTGAAGTTTCTGAAGAATGTATGTCCTTAAAATAGCATGTATAGCATACTGTAAAGCTCTAATGATGTTTGAATAGTGCAGATATGCTGCATAGTATGATGCACTCATATCTGAATGATCACAGTAAAACAATTGTGAATTCATCAAACCCCCCAAGTAGGAATAACATAATAATCTGTATTCCTACCAGAAGAAAATAAAAAGGTTTCCAGGGACCGCTGTGCACGCCAACATTACCACCACTCTGACTCCATTTTCAGAAGTATAAAGTAACTCTACATTCTCTCCCAGTGGTATTCAAACCCTGCATAAAATGTTCTGTTACAATGGTGGCTGCCAACAGTGATCTGAGCTATCTCTCTCCCCTGGTGCAGCCAGCAGTTGCCACAATAACTCTGATGTTACAGCAAAAAAGCCGGGACAGCCGCGAGCCCTGATGCACACCCTGCTAATTCACATTTGTTTTCCCTGGCAGGGCTACATTCAGTACACACCGTACCCCAGCCGAATGAGGAAAGAATCGATATGCCGTTGGCTCTACAAACAGGATTTAGCTCCAATTAGATTCAATTTCCAGGTGTCATGCTTGAGATTATTTTGTTTTGACGGAGTTGGGGAGGTAGAACGTAATAAGCAGAAATGTTACATGAAGGAGCTGGACAACACAGAGCACAACTTCAGGATTATCACCCACGGTAACTGGATTGGGGATTTTAGTTGAAATCTGAGATTGCTGCAATTGATCTCCTCTTCTGGGGATAAGTTCAAAGAGGGGACAAGTTTTCTTTTCTTTGTGTTTGAGGGAAATGGAGGTATCTGCGTGAGTGCTTCTCCCATAAAGCAAAGTATTTGCACTGACAGCTGATGATTTTATGTCTACGCCATACCAACCTCTCGCATCTCACTCACTCTCCTCCCATCGCACCGCCACACAGTTTCTATTACCTCTCCTCTCTCCGGGCACTTGGGCTTTCACTTGCTATCGCCCGCACAGAAATGGCAGAATACAGTCATTCAATATTTTTCTTCTTCCTCTTTTTTTCATTTTTTTTGCCTTGGGTGAACACTTCAATTCCCTGTATGGATGGAGACCATTACAGATCAGACAGCGCACGGGGGAATGTGTCACGCTGGATCGTCAGCCCGGAGAGTCACAGGTGGACACGTGACAAGTCATTAAGTCTCAGCTCTGTCCCCGTGTAGGAGGGAGTGCCCAGGGTCAAATGGAGACAGTGACTGTAGAAGTGTAGCGGAGATAGACAGCGATCATAACAGGCCTAATGGGCAGGACTAATGGTGCAATGGGCTCCAATTACAGGCCTTTCTGACAGCTGCTCACCACCACTCCGGCTTCACCTGCACTGGGAGCGCTGAGCAACCGATGGCCAGCCAGTTGAGGACATTGTTAGCTCGCATAGAGTTATCTCCCTGGACTTCCTGCAGGAAACAATGGCCCACTGCACACGATTTAAGGGCCTCGCTGTGCATGGAGGAATTTTGTTTTATGAGCATGGGGGCTATATTTTTTTATCTGCAGTTGACAATCTGAGGAAGTTGAGGTAATATTGGGTCACAAGAGTTTTTCCCCTCAGCTGTTTCTTTGTTTGTTTTTGAGGGAGGGATTTTGTAGTTTTCTGTCCTCTCTGATATGCTTATTGAGCGACGGTGAATTCAGAGACACGTCATCATTTAGTTTATCACGAATGTCAATGTGGAAGAACTGAGTTCGGAGCCATCAGCTGACAGTGGCAATATATCAGTAAATATCATTTTCCCGGAGTTCCAATCAAAATATTAATTGTGCTGCTGTGCTGGGCTTCGCAGCTTCAATCCATCTGCGAGGAGTACATTAAATAAAGAGTAGGTCCTTCCTTGGAAAACACTGCGTGCTAATGTTCCCCAGCATTATGAACACACATTTGTCTTCGAGGAGGACAGCTTGTCCTGCTAGTGAATTACTCTCTGGTGCTTGAAGAATATTCATTCACTTACTGCCGGAGCAACCTGTCTGCTTCCTGCCCTTCTAAATGGCTGTGGATCATTATCAGTGATGGAGAGTTTTTTTTCCCTCTCTGTGTGTTGGCAGGGTCTTTGTTTACAGTATGTGTTTGACCAAACACCCTAGCTCAGCATTTGAGTTGATGGATTAAAGCTTGTTACGATGGCAGGAGCATTTTGGGGCCATCAGTGAGGCAAGTCACTGCTCAGCACATTCATCATTTATTCTGGTGAGAGGCAGAATTGTTAAAAGGGAAATTCTGTTCTTTCGCAACTTGGGGTAATTTCTTTTTATAGAGCTAGATATCATTGCTGTTAGTTCTAATAATATGGTACTCATCAAAACAATTGCCTAGATCTGGGTAATTGTTGTCTGGGTACACAAGTCAGCAAACACAAGACTAAGCGAAATGACTAAACAGCAGGTTTGAATATCTAAACCAACTTCACATGGAGGTAAATCCTGAAGGAGCTGAAATGTCGCTAATAATCCTTGCACCTGCTGATATTTTTTTTTTTTTGTGATGTCCCTGATCTCAACAATTCACTTTTTAAGAACATTATGCTTCATCCAAACAGATTTGTTCTTTAGTGTTCTTTAGATTTTTTTATAAGAAATTCATAAACAGTTGTTAAAATAGTTCAGATAGTGTGCCTCTCTGTAAAGGGAGAAAGGCTATCTGAACACTTGTTTGACTTGTAATTTAGGAATCATAATGTATTAATGTAACTGAAATGACAGTTTAAATGTGTAGAAAAATAAATGATAGAAATAGAATAAATGTAAAGCACATTTTATGTTCGCTATATTAGTGTGATTTAGTGCTACTTACAAAAATGGACTGATGTTGAATCCATTTCCATCTTAGCAAAACATTTGCAACTCTAATTTCTCCGTGTTTATCAGTCTTCTTCCATTGCCATGTTGGCTTGGCTGTTAACCACCATCAGTAAATTAATTAAATACTGTGAATCTGTTGGCAGGAACGTGTTTTGTGTAGCCTGCTTGCAGGTGCATGTTTATGCCTGTGCTCAAGAATTGCTAAAACAAGGACCTGTTCATGAAAACATAACCCCGTAACTATATTAATGGTCAAAAACTCCTTAAGGTAATTACAGACAAGATTGTTTTTCTTTATTTTCATCACAGTATCACTTTGTGGTATATGGTTCCATTAACACCACTCCTAATGCAAGTAAATATGGTGTGTATGTGTATTGACAAATGGGACTTCAAGTTCAAAGTGAGAAATTCTTTTTGTCACCTGCACACCTCATTCATGCAAAGTTGGCATTCATCAGACTGAAACAAGCAATATGTTGAACCACAAAATGTTATTTGATGAAGACCAGTGTGATTACTATGTATAGGAACGACAGTCAAAGTATGCAAATAACCTCCAAGTTGTCTTTTTAAAATGATCACTTAAAGTAGAACTAGTGATGAGACTGATTTACCACAGCATAAGTAATATACATATTTATGTAATAACGACTACAATACAGCATATTACATACAGGACTTTTCATACCCAGTCCCCTCAGTGCTAAGGCTGTGTGTTGACCCGACAACAGCGCGCAGGGGTGCTGTCACTTCCAGCTCAGCATTCCTCGCCACAAACTGGACCTCCACGTGCCAATCACTTACCCGATAATATCTGCGGCGACTATGCGACTGGATGGTTCATTACCACATTGAACCTGAACCAGCATTAGCCTCTCCCAAGTAAGGTTATATACATACTCAATATTGCATTTCAATAGGTTGAACTCAGCAGTTGCCGTTTAACATGCCAACTCTCAGAGCTCCACAGAAGACTTCACAGCTCTATTATAAAAGTCAGTGGGTCACATTCTGAGCAGACATTATTCTCATATTAAATAGTGATCCAGCTCTCACACACCGTCTTGCTCGGACCATTTGTTATTCTACACAGTGCACACAGGGAGTCTGGAGAATCAGGCCGCTCTTTCTTCATTCTTTCTAAATTTCACTCGTAGCCCTGTGTGGCCAGACTCATGTAGAACTCGAGTGGATGGCAGCTTGCAGCGCACAATTACATCCCCATTGTGCTGTAATAGCCTGGTTGGTTATTTTTGTATACTGTACCTGAGCCCCTGTGTGTGCGTAGCGCAGCATAGTTGATTGTGCAATGTAACAGCTTTGCTGAAGATCCTTGATCATACATGTATTATTTGTGCCTCGGAAAAAAATATGTTGTTTGAGCAACAAGCCTGCTTTGCTTCTGTTTTTGTTTTGGCTCTTCTTCTGCCCATGGTGTCAGTCATCAGGTCCAAAACAATGGTGAACTAATTCCCTGAAGGGGTCTTGGAAAAGAAGCTAAAGGAAAAAAAAAAGTTTTGCAGTCCTCATTCCCCTTTAAAACTAATGTTTGCTACATAAGGGACCTCTCCCCCCATGATGCATAGCTCTAGTCTGATAGAGAGGGAAACAGACAAGTAAGTCTCTTCTTCCCTCCTCGAAGCTGTATCTGTTTTATAGGGAGTCTCCAGAACTCAATTTCCATGTCATTTAAGGCCTGGCCCAGGGAGGAGTGGTAGTCAGAGGTGTAAAATTTGCCCTTATCTACTCTCCACACACACAGAAACACACGCACACACGCACACACATGCGTGCGCGCACACACACACACACATTTATCTCCTCACGTCTTTACAACACACAGTGCTGTCATTTACAGCCAAATCAGCTCATAATGTTGACACACCGTAATTCTAAAATATAGAGTGGAAAAAATCCTTTAAGGTTGTTTGGTTTGCTGTGGAATTTGATTGAATATACAAATCTGTGGAAACAAGGATGAATACAGTCAGACACTGGAAAATGTCATTTTAGGGCAGGCAATAGAAGCATAGGTGCTGTTTATATTTATATATAGCTGTCTGTCCACCAATGAAGAGCATGGCGTACCCACTTTCATTAAGTTTCCACATACAGATACAATTACAACAACATAGTGAGCCATATTTTCTATCTGTGCAGCAGTGTTTCTGTCTATATCTATCATATTTGTTTTTGTACATATTCCTACTCCCATTCTTTTCCTCTGTCTCCACTAAATATTTGACAACTGCTTGCGTACAAGACAGAGCCAAAGAGCTTTGTACTGTAGTTCTCCCTTCTTTCCCTTACACCTCTGTAGAAAGTTCACTAACACGTATCTTGACTTTGTATGTTTAGTATTTATAAGAACTATATAAAGACTTGATAACACACATGATAAATCAATGATGACTCAATGTAACACATGATAGAGCTGTAAGCAGATTTTAAAGGGAAAATTCAGCATTTTAGGAAATATTCACTTTCTTACGAAGCCTTAGATAAGATAGCACTCTCATAGTCAAGATGAAGCATCCACTTAGCATAGAAGCAACAAGACTGGAACCACTGCAAACAGGGGGAAACAGCTCGCCTGTCCCAAGGAAAGAAAATACCAGCACCTCTAAAGTGTACAAAAACAGCAATTTGCAGTTTTATAGGCAGTTATGTGCCTACTATATCTTGTCTGCTGCCAGCCAAGAACCTGCAAAAATCCACCGGTAAAAGGAGAATTTTTTTTTTTCTGTTTGGTTTGAACAAACAAGACATAAGGACTTAATTAGTGAGCTTTAGATATGCTGGTGGGCACCTTTGGACAGAGCAAAGTTTCCCCCTTTTATCCATAAAAAAAACCAACAAGTACATTTTATAAAGTATCTTAAGTACTACTCCTCTGATGAAGCACCTGTAACTGGCATACAAACAGACAATATGTTGACTGACGATTGTGATAAAGTTGAAAAATTCTGTGCGTGATATTTATTAATTCTATTTTTTTATAATTATCATCACTCACAGTGACAACTCTGTCTCCTGAAGAGGCCAGTGGAACATGGTTTAAAGACAGAGAACAACAGTATAACAAATAACGTTGCAATGCAAATAAATAGTGTTTATTACCCCCAATGTAAACTTTATATTAGAGTGTGAGCAGGTAAACAAGACAAGGTGACAAGGCTATACAGGAAAGGTGATTGTAGAGAGCCTTTATGCTTGTGCAGTCTACTCTATATTACATGTAAATATACATTAGTAATCAGTAATCAGTACACAGCCTCCCTTTCCTAGTGGAGATAATTAAGTATAATGTGTTATTTTGTTGGCTTTGATAGAAATGATCAACTGCCACCTTTCTGATTCCCTCTTACCAGTCACTCCAACTCAAACTGCAGAGATCTTTACTTGCTGTCATGGTACAGTTAAGTGTGAAGTGTGTTTTCTAATGGGTGTCATTTTCTCTGCACACACTGGTGATTATTCTCTGAGCTAGAGCTGCACCTGTATGATGTCGAACACAGTGTTCTCTAAGATAATCATGCTGTCCGTTCATTCATTCATCCATTTATCTGTCTATTTTCCAAAATCACCTATTCCTACTATCACTGTGGCACATGTGCTTCCACTGGGTAAAAGTCAGGGAAAATCGATAGCAGCACTAGGCTGGGTTGATTATGGCATATTTGCCCTTGAACTTTTTGGCACGCACACGCATCCTAATCGTTCAAGGAAAAGGCAGCAAAGCACATTCCAAGGCAGCACACAAGTTCAAAGATGAATGTTAAAATATATATCTATACAAACAATGAAGAGTCAAGATCATTTTCGTCATTCATGTGTGCAGAGAGTCAGCCAGAAAAAGACTAAGAGAAAGAGGGAGAAACTTTTAAAGTCAGGAACTTTAACTGAAATAATGAGCCAGCATCATATCAGAGATATCATAATTACCCGTTTCTGAGTTGCAAAACAGTGTTCACATCAACATCCAAGCTTTAAATACAACTGGACTTTTTCTAAAGTCCTGCTCATATGTTTAGGGTCAACAGGAGACAACAAATTCTTCGAGAAAACCATCATTAGATAGACAGACAGACAGACCGACCAACCGACCGATCGATCGATCGATCGATCATAGATAGATTAAACAGTTTGAGCAGGAACTGGTATGAAGGTCTCTTTGGTGCAATCAGTCTGTTACTGGGGGTGTGGAGTACATGGTAAAGAGCTGACCCCCTCCAGATAGGGATGCACTAATAAGTGGAAATAGGAATAAAAGGATCCAGTGTTGGCACTGATTTAAGCCTGTCTGTTGAACGTTCCTCAATTTCTATGATATCAGTGTAAATATATCAACATTTTTTATGTATAAAAAAACAACTATCATCACAAAAACTGAACATCATTTACATAAAGATGAGTGTATTATATTAGTCCAGAATATATATTATATTAGTCCATAATATTGTATTAGTCCAGGTGCTGACTGCCAGATACAGGTTTACCTAAAAAAAGAAAAAGACATGCATGGTGCATCATGCTGAGCTACAGTGATGGATACTGGTAATTACTTTTAGTGATCTCATTTAACCCTACACACGCGCACACGTTTAATTGCCTGGAACAGAAAAACACAAATCGAGTTAATCTGGTGTAAGGGGATCTCATGTGGAGAGAGTCCTGAAGAGTGACTGGAGCGGAACAGTGCTTCATCTCTGCAGACAGGGTGTGGCTGTGGACTCGTACAGATTCTCCATGGAGAGGAGATTAATATGACTCTGATCTCTATCTCGCAGAAAGTATCATCGTGTTTAGAGAACCACAGTTTGCGTACTATGTGTCTTTGTGTAAAAGAGAAATTTGATTAATCTTGACCTGCTAGACTTGCAAGAGTGAAAAAGTAGAGAGCCAAAAGCATCGACATATTTCCCTTTTGCAATGTGATGCGAATTTAAAGCCATTTTGTCTGTGGATGTACATGAGTGTTTCTTTTTAGCCATGCACCTGAAAGAATATGATAAAAAATATAGAATTAGCACAGGATGTTTTGAGAGACAATACTAGTCAGAATTTTATTGGATGATGTTGGATTAACATAACCAGATGAAAATAATGCTCGTCTTAAATGTCCAAATGTCCGAATGTCCATTTTGGGTAGAGACAGAGACAGTCCCTAACTTCAGCTCATCCATTTCCTGCACTGTCAAGTTATGAAATGTGCAGGTGTTGATATTGGGTCTCACTACATGTCCTAATATTGAGCTTCAAATGATCTACACCTCTGTATTTTTAGCCTCTGGTCTATTTCTGCGCCGAATCTGCATCATGGAAAATCATGCTGCTTTGGCTCCAAGCAGATCCTGTTTATTCACATCAATCACTAGAATTACATTTGATACAGAATTAAATTTGAATCCAGTGATTATGTGGAAAGATCATAAGTTATAAGGAGAATGTTTTATATCTTTTCTAAATGGATTCGCGGGCAATTGTCATCGATCATGAATCCTGACACCACTATAAAGAGCAAACCCCACCCTATGTAGCGGCGTGTGTGTTTGTGTGTTTCGATTTGAGTTGTTACTCTGAAAAGTAGAGCTGTTACACTTGTGACAAATTGTGTCAGAGAGGTGGCAGGTCAGAGGGAGTGCAACAGAAATTGAAACAAAAAAAACCCCAGCACATATCACTGCAAATACTTATCAAATCTGTTCATGTCAAAATAATGTAGTCATTTGTATCCCATTGCTTTTTCGCTTATAGTCTGGTTTAAGTTAATCACTTTTTTACATTTATTTTAATTTTTAGGTCTCTGACTTTACTTTATAAGTATCTGTAACATAAACACATATACACATCTGCGTTCAGTGTAATCGATATACATATAAATGTTCCCTGGAGGGAGTTGTTCCATCAGTGTAATGAATAGATCATGTCTGTTATCTACAAACCTGTCTTTGTTGTTATGGTCATATATGTCAAACGTCTAATCTATTATCTGTCAATGAACACATGCAATACCTTTACGAATAAATAGAGCAATTTGCACTCAGTACAGTATATCAATAGCTCGTATGATAAACATGACACCGCCATCTCTGGATAGCAGAGATTCATCAATACCACAGACGAACATTTGTGCCCAGTCTGATCATATCTCTGCGATGAGTGATGGCATCTCTCTCAGCATAGGAAATTAAGAGAAACATGAGCCAGATGGAGATTCCAATCATGGGCATTTTATTTCCAGTATCTGAAGGTTAACAAGGACTTATCTGGTTTTTAGGTGGAAGTCTTGAAAGAAGTTTTTGCAAATAGCTTTGGCACACCTCATTAATAAAGGTGAGGGGAATTTTGACTTTTATTACCCTTTTGATTAACTCCAAAAAAACTATGGGAAGGAGGTCAAAGCAGAGAGACTCAGTGTAATTGTTCCTGAGTTTAAAAAAGATGACACATTTGAAGGTTTCTGACAGCTAATTCATAGCTAGTCAGAGGGATTCTTCTTTAAACTTAAGAACTGCTGCAGACTGGACAAGGAAATGTCTGTTGTTTGATATGATCCCTTTTTGCTGTATCTACTACTCTTTTTTTGTTTCTGTCTCTGTTGTTCTGTTTTGGATGTCTTATATTTCAGGTTCCCAACAGTCCCTTCTTCATAACAATTGCATCCTACAACCATTTTCCCCTCAAGATGTTCTATGGAGATAATATGCTAATTAAAATGTCTATTTTGTGAATATCAATTCACATAGTGAAAAGTATAATATCTAATCCTTATTGGCATAATTTAATTGTGGATATTCTGCTGTTATCAAGTCTCACAGCCACTATTACTCTGTCTGATTCATTTGGATAAACAAACTTTCATCTCCAAAGACAAAGAAATCATTTCAGGTGGATCAAATGTGCTTTTCGGACTAGGAAAATGGCATAACCCTACACTCAACTGCGTTTGTTCCTTCAGGTCCATTACATCAAGGGGAAGGTTCATCAGCAATATAGAAATGAGAGAATCTGACATTTTCCAAATGTTTCTGCATCCATAAGCATCATTGGAAAGGTCTGTAATAATGCATATTTAATTATATTCCTGAAATCATGAAGGTCACTGCTGGCGAACTCTTCCCATAGATCAATATGTCTGCATGACCTGGCAAATTAATATGATCGTAATCCCACTGCCGAATTTCTCATTGCATGCTGAGCTCCGATAGTCATGATTTCTGATGGTTCTTTTTCATTATCATTCATCTGCTTCTAAAAAAACTATCACAAACTTCTGCAAGAAAAAGCATCTTCTTCCTCTAACTGTGATGCACTGCAGATAAAACTTGGATGGAAATTTGATGGAGGATTAACGATTTTTTGTCTACATCTGCACAATCTGTGCCTTAATAGCTAGAGGTGGTGTACTTTGCAGCAATGTGGACAATTCACCGACACCGACACAACTCTGTAAAAATCTCAGAAATAGATTTGCAAAGTTCCTCTTCTGTAGGCCACATTTGCACATTGTGACTGCCATCGCTCACGGCCTGGCTCATTTTCTTTACTGCAGGCTAAAAATGACCTGACTTCTCTGTTATGAGAGATGGTAGTTGTTTGTCCTTTCAATGCAGTGATGTATGATTCCTGCTCAGAGTGGGCATGTGTTACCTATAGACTACAGGAGAGATCAATACTGCAGCTAGCAGTGCTTGCATCCAAAGAATAAATCTCCAAGACGTGATGAATGGAGGAGCAGCCTTCTGTCGGAGCACTGACTCCCTCCTCAGCCTGTGATTCTCAAGCCTCCCCACACATGGACCCCATCTCCCAATCACGCACACACACCACCATGATCGCTGCTGCCATCACACTACCCTACTTTGACACGGAGGGAGAAATAAGATCCAGTGCGCTACCAAGGTCACCGTCACAGTCTCTCAGGCTCCTGTGATGATACGATACACTTCACACTGTCTTAGAGAGTTAAATGAATCTTCAAGTGCAGACGTACAAGGGAGAGATCCAGCGATGTTCCAGACTTGACAATAAACAACATATCAGATGGTGAAAGAAGTCGAAGATATTGATAGCTCTGTCTGCAGAGGCTTTGTGCTGGAGCTGCTGGCAGGGGCATACCAGTTTTCAGATTCCCAACAGCATGACGCGTGCTTTTAAACCCAAAGTAAACTTTGGAGTTTTTAATATCAACAGTGTTCAGCGAGGCCTCGAGGATGAGCATCACCTAACCTCAAACTAAATTATGAACCAGCAAAGAGGTGAAAGCATCTGCTTGAAGAATGTCTTTAAAAGTGTTTAAAAGAACACCAGTGCAGACTGGTTTCCATGAATATTTGATGCCTCAGTCCTTGAGTGCAAAGTGCAGCACGTTATTTAATGTCTCTAATGGTTTTAACTCCTTCTTTGCTGATGTGAATCTGAGCCTCTTGTGAAGTCGTTCTCTGTTTTGCACCGATCAACCAAAGCTTTGTCTCTTTGTTAGTTTTCTCCAGAAGTTACAGCACTCTCAAAAGGCAAATTTCTCAACTTTAGTTAGAGATGTCTTATTACCTGAGCACACTTTTTCTTCTTTTAATTAAAACATTTGATGCGGCGGCTAAATGGAATGGCTTCTGAAAAGCGGAGGCATACGTCACAGGGAGGATTATGAGAATCTAACACGGGAGAGGAAAAGGTGCTTAACTGTGGAATTACGGCTGAAATGAGTTTTTAATCGTGCAGTTAATGTTGGGGAAATGTGAAGCCCAGAGACAGTGCAAATTGCCTCCATGAGGGATAAGAAACCATCAGGGGAGCCAAGTGGACAGATTACTTTATATCAGATTGCATCCTGGTAGAGACAATAGCATAAGTGTGTCTTTGTAGATAGGCTATTCTAACCTCCACAATCTCCCCTAACCTCATATAATTTGTATTTCAGGCATCTAATGTGCATAATAAATGTATTGATAAAGTTTGCAAGCTAGCAGTCTCAAACTCGAGACCTGCTTAAGTTGCAACTTCTACCTTTTGTAGAATATGAAAGGCAAAGGTCACTTGGACTCATTAGCCACAGCTAATCCTATTTTAGTCTTTAATGCTTGCATGGCTTCATTGCAACAAAAACTGACTCCTGCTTATTTTTTTCACACTCACTGGTAGAGCAGGAGAGCTAAATGTGCTCCTGTTAATGAGATACTGGTTATCTCTATAGCACACTGCCTCCCACCCTCTCCCAGCACTGCATTATTGTGCATCAGAGAGGAACTCTCGGTGTCATTAGTATTGAGAGAGGGTAATGGAACAGAGCCTACCAAGTTTCATGAGGGGTTACCATGACCCAGTAGGAGTAATAGGCCTGGATGAAGAGGTCTGATTATGTGGGATCCAGTATGTAAAAAACAGTGGCTGGGTGGAAAATGGAAACTTGCCGTGCCCAGCACTATCTAACAGGTTGCTCTGGGGCTTCATACCCCTTTTTATCCATCTACTTAAATGAATGGATCAGAGGGAGTGATTATAAAAATCATCCCGCATGTCATTGCCTTTGAAAAAGTTCTCAACCTGAGAAATTTCAAGGATCATTTGCAGCATAACGTAAGCGCAAGCCTCGGAGTCCATCTTTCTCAGGAGCACGCCTTGCTTATGCATAAATGGATGACGAATAAAGGCATGATCAGAGATTCATCTTTCATCGCCTCGGCCACAGACACCAAAGTTCCCGAGAGCAACAAGTCAAATGGCTTGTGTAATCTTCAGTATGGAGAGCTTGTTTCCTTTTAATTCAGGCGGAGAAAGCTAGAGAGAGGGGCCCGGTGATTGTAATTCCCCAAAGCATTTCATTATTTCAGTCTGTGAGATAACATCTTTAATTCCATTTTAAATAGGTTTATATGTCCATCATAAAATACTCCCTTGTGGGTTTAATTATTGCTGTAAGATAAGAAACGCTATGGGAAGAGAGCAGGGACAAAAAGGGAGAAAGTCATTTCTAAAGATGGAGACACAAATTATGTAGCTCAGTGTCTGATGGTGTCCTTGTTATTGCTTATCGCTTGTGACATCACTTCCTGTAGCTTTCATTCGCTGGGCTTTATCTTGTCATCTATTCAGCACAGACAATGGAACTGCAGCATCTGCTATGAGCCTGACACAAAGAGGCTTATTATGGCTAGATTAAGTGTAATCTAAAATTTTCCGGTTTCAAGGGGCTTTTGACACAGTCACAACACCGAAGATGTTACCAGCACCCCATTTTAACCATGAATACATTCACCTGTGCTTACTTTGTCGCTGGTGTTTTTGTACATTATATACTGTGACACATCACACTAGCATGACTACTTGCAGTGATTATACAGCAGAGAGTAGCTCTCCTCAGTTGTATACATAATTGCCTCTGCATATGTACTCTCACTTTCACTCACTCCTGTTACCCAGTTTCTTTGCTTTCTCGCTCCAGGAAAAAACACATACACACACACACACACACAAAATACATATTTGACCCACCTGCCAACACACACATGCACAAATCCACACGTGAACAGCAGAGGATCCTCTGAAGTCTCTTTTCTCTGTCTCTGAGGCGCTGTCACCTTCAGACCAGACGCTCGCTGGCTAAAAATTGCTATGTCAACCATAAAATTACCTTCAATTCAAATTCATTTCACCTACTTGGAAATTCTATTCCATCCCGCATAAACGTATTTCAGCGATAGAGCTCAATTCTATATTTTCCCCTTTTTATCCTCTCTAAAAAAGAAAAACAATTGGTGGTTTGAAGCCTGAAGATTGTGTTGCATGGTAAAACAGGTAATCTCTTAATCTGTCTTCTTCTCTGCCCGTGATGTTTTTCTGAACTATTCTCTCTTGACTCCCGATAACCTCCATCACTCCCACATACTTTCTAACAGTTAGGTAAGCTGCGTTTACCACTTCATCTGCTGCAGGAAATGATCACCTCTTAGAGTCTGCCGGAAGAGACAGAACTAGGATTTTCTTCTTAAACATCCCCGACAAACTAAGCTCCTGTTCTCAGAATAAAAGACAAAGGAGTCAGTGAGCACAGTTCTTCTGTGAAACAATACTGGCAGTGACTTGCTCCTCCACTCTGATGACAGTCATCGGCTCCTCCTTAAGTTTGAACCAAGAGATGTGGAGAGTAGGAAAGGTTCACTCATTGGTAGAACTCCACCACAACTAATTACCTATGTATAGATGATATTCTGTACTTGCAAAAGGTCACAATTAACACTGAATATCCTCTTAAGTTTGAAATGCCTCTACCATATTGATTAGGTGTCAGTTGAAGTCAACAATACTGATGGCAGCTTTATTGCTCCACTTAATGAATGATGTTTTATTAATCGCCATGTAATAAGATTACCTTTATCTCAATGAAAGCCATCAATCTTTGCCCCCTGATGTGCAGCGCTGTGAACACTCATTATAGTCCTCCTTGTCAACCAGAGTTGTTTCAGTACGATCTGGCCAGCAATGAACCCAGCGGGAATTGACTCGGTTGAATCTGCTTTATCGGCTCATAATCAGAAGATTCAGAGCCACGATGAACAACTGTCCGCAATTGACAGCGGAATTAAAAAATTATCGGAGAGCCACACGGAGTTAAAAGCGGGGGTGGACAACCAGGTCCGCCACCTGGCTGCCCAGCTGCAACAGATAATCAATCAGTTGAATCAATTTCACCGCTTCTCCGCCTGAAACCTCAGCCATGCCAACGGAAAGTCCTCAAGCCACGCCAGCCGCCGCCATTCCGAGACGCCCGGTCCGACTCGCTTCGCCGGAAAAGTTCTCCGGAGATTCCGGTGAGTGTCGTTCCTTTTTAGTCCACTGCGACCTTCATTTCACAAATGATCCTGCCGCCTTTTCCT
>JBAJHX010000096.1:21930339-21948392 GCA_037176925.1 Amniataba percoides
AAATATCTAAGATATTGGGGCGTGATCACAGAACCATCAAACGTTTTGTTGCAAATAGTCAACAGGGTCGCAAGAAAAGTGTTGAGAAGAAAAGACGGAAATTAACCACCAGTGCTGCCATATTCCACAACTGCAGACTACCTGGAGTGTCAAGAAGTACGAGGTGTTCAGTTCTAAGAGACATGGCCAAGGTAAGAAAAGCTGAAACCCGACCACCTCTGAACAAGATGCATAAGGTGGAACATCAAGAATGGGCCAAGAAACATCTGAAGACAGCTTTTTCAAAGGTTTTGTGGACTGATGAGATGAGAGTCACTCTTGATGGACCAGATGGATGGGCATGTGGTTGGATCAGTAACGGACAGAGAGCTCCATTTCGACTCAGACGCCAGCAAGGTGGAGGTGGGGTACTAGTATGGACAGGCATTATAAAAGATGAGATAGTTGGACCTTTTCGGGTTGAAACTGGACTCAAAATCAACTCTCAGACCTACTGCCAATTTTTAGAAGACGCTTTCTTCAAGCAGTGGTACAGGAAAAAGTCTGCATCTTTCAAGAAGACTTTTAATTTTATGCAAGACAACGCCCCATCACATGCATCAAAGTACTCCACTGCATGGATGGCCAGTAAAGGCCTTAAAGATGAAAAACTAATGACATGGCCCCCTTATTCACCTGACTTAAACCCTATTGAGAACTTTTGGGCCCTTCTTAAGGAAGACATTTACAGTCAAGGTAAACAGTTCACCTCTCTGAACATTGTCTGGGAGGCTGTGGTTGCGGCTGCACAAAAAGTTGATTCTGACCAATTCAAGAAACTGACTGACTCTGTGAATGGAAGGCTTGTGACTGACCGAAAAAAGGGTGGCTATATTGGTCACTGAGGCCTTTTTTGGGAAATTTCAGAAATGTTTATTTGTGAATTTTGAAGTTGTTTATTATTCTCACTTTAATAGGTGAAAATAGTGAGATGGGAAAATCTTTGATTTTCATTTAGTTGTGTAATAATTCTGCACACTACTGGTTGCCTAATAATTGTGTGCACATAGATATTCTCTAAAGAAACTCAAAACTTCACTTTTTCTACTTAAATGTTCAGGGTTGAGGGTTTCTGAACATTTTTGATTAACCACAAACACTGTAGCTGTACAATAACTAAATTAATCCTCAAAAATATGACTTGCCTAATAATTGTACACACAGTGTAAGAATAAAGCCACAATTACCTTTTGCTTCACTAGGAGGCAGTATCACACTAGAAACACATTACAATAACATTACTTATTAATTTGTCAAACATGTAAATTGCACTTTCATAACATTAGACGTGCCTTTTATTCTCTGATCCGATTCTGCACCTGGATGCACTACACTGATCATAGCCAGGTCTCCATGCAAAGCCCAAACAGTGGATAACACTGTAGGAAACATAATGGAAATGTGGCATTTATGTTTTTAAATTTCATTCATGTGTTATGTATTAATGTGAGGAGGTCCCCAATCTCCTTATTGCTCCCCACAAATCTGAAGCATTCATTTGCCGATACATCTTTGTTAACCGAGCACAAGCGTCAGTTAACATTTAAGTCACATTCATGCACCATTTCCACTCCATTTGCTATTTTCTACACAATTTTTTTTTTACACTCAAATTAAATTGCACACAGACAGGTGTATTGGCGTCCCATATATCATAAAAGTGTATTTTCATGAAAAGTTCTACTATTATTATTAATATTTAGTTTCACAAAACTGCATTTCAGTGACACATTGTGTATTTCTATTTGTCAGGGACAAGACCTCTGTGTATTTATCCCCTATGGACTTAAATGCTTTCATTCCTGTGTTATAGTTTTGTGACCAGAGATTAAAATAACTACAATCTTTAGAGCTGTAGTTCCTCCATTATTATTTCATAGCAACAATTTGATCAGAGTAAGAGGTCTGAGCTGCTCTAACACAACAATGCCTGTTGAGTGATATATTGGAAAGTTTACAAGGGCTTTAACATTGTTTGCAAACAATTTAGCTTAATCAAAAGTCATGTGATTATAAAGCCACCATGTTACACCAAATACATTACAAGCTCTGCTGTGCCAGTTCAAACAACATCATTTGTGGGTTTAGTTTCAGGTTACAACAACGACATTAACCGGTTACTCCAACATGACCTTTGGCCTGCACATAAAAATTCAGGTTTGGCTGATGTGATTCTACTGATATAGACATTAAGAAAACATGTTCCTAAGTCCTCCTGGTATTGGGGCCAGTCTCGGATTGGTTGAAGGAGTGGATGAGAGCAGTTAGCTGACAGCTCTGCTGAGGTTTGTTTTCTGCGTCTAGTCTCGTTGTTTCTGTGCGTTGCTGCACAGGAGCAGCCAGCGGTCTCTGAGGTAAAACCATATTAAACAATGACAGCCCTTCCCCCCCCCTGTGCTTCATCTATCAGAGGCTTGACACAGGTTGGAGAGATTGATCTCTCTTTCACATGGGACTGACACCCCCCGAGCTCTGGCGAGGCTTGTTTAACAAACGCCATCCTCTCTGCCAATAAAAAGCACCTTTTTCACCCCGAAGGCATCACACGGGGCAGCACTTGGCGTATATATTAGCCATAACTTTTTTTAAAAGCAGGATTTATAGACCCCACAGTGGGGATATATGACAGACCATGGTGAATTAATTATTCCAAAACAATTTGATATATCTGATTATTAATTCTGGGACACGAGCTCGCTTAGAGCAGAGACTGCTTGTAAAGGTTGGATTTATCATGTTGACATTTTGCTACAGCCATTGCTCTCTCTCTCTCTCTCTGTCTCCCTCCCTCTCCCTCTCTCTCTTTCTCTCTCTCAGTTGTTCAAAGCCTTGCCCTACAGTTTTTTTCTGCTGCACAAAGTGGCAGAACACAAATATGCCCTTTTCATCTGTCTTCTGCCTCTTTTTCAATGCGAAAGCTACGGATGTTTTAGTAAGAGATTACAGCTCGCACACAAACATATTGCTCGCACACACCGGCTGTTGACAAGCTTTCTCTCCACTGGTGTGCCACGCATGGCGGAGCACGCAAATGAAAGGTCAGGCCCATCAACAGCCATCTCTCCCTCAAACAACAGAGACACCAGCTTAATCCAGCTGTACGCGCAAACAACAAAGACGCAAGAAAGGAAGAACTCTAGTAGATGCAACAATCTGAAAGCATTAGAGAAGGTTAAGCCCCTACATTTGTTCAGCAAGTACTTGACAAAAGCTGTACACTCCTGGCTAAAATGCATGCAGATGAACAAAGGGAAATGTTATCATTGAGGTTGCATTTGGCTACATTTAGAGGGTTACAACGAATGAGTCCAACACTATTTAATGCTGTAAGCGTTAAATAGTGTCGCTGAACCATTGAAGATCTGATCCTCACCACACCTTTGATGTGGACTGAAAGCCAGTCCTGAACTGTGTACCACACTTACGAGCCTTGCAGATATCAAACCACTGTTTCAGCTAATAGCAGAAGCCACCTGAAGTGGAGGGTCCGTGGATAAATCACTGAATGAGTCTGAATGAGTCTCCTTTGGTCCTTGGGCTATTGGAAGTGACAAAATTGATCTTTTTGAACTTTTTTTTTGGTTCCCATCAACATTATCATCAGCAGCTTATTTATTTCATTTTTATATTACATCTGAATGTCATACTGAGGCTGTTGTAACATTTTACTTTAAACTTCCTAAAGTAATTTAGATTAAGACAGCAAAGCAGCTTGCTTTAAGAACATGGTACATGTATTTCAGGCAAATAGACAACTATAAAGTGCTGCAGATCAACTTCAAAGAGACACAAAACAAAAATAAGAAGATGCAAAATGCTAAAAAAATTATGCAGAGATGTTGGAGGACTTTTTACATGTCCACACCCAGGAGCCTATTTCCTCATAATCCTTCCATAGCATGGCCAGAGTGTCACCTACACAGACACAGTCCAACATGACAAGTGACCTTGAAAATGAATTTCAGCCTCCGCTGGTATATCATTAAAGCAAACCAAAACACACACAATGGCCATTTCCCCAAGCTCTGAGTTTCATTACTGTTTGGTTCCCTCAGTTCTATTTTGGCAGGCTCTGTATGTGCCCTTGATGTGATGAGAAATGTGAATTCTTACACAGGACATACAGCATATAGCACTACGCTGCCCTCTCAGACACACTGGCTCATAGTCATAATTTACATCCCACTTGAAACATTTCTCTCTGTCCTCTCTACGGCCTGTTTTTCACATACTCCCTTGCACACGAGCAGACTAAAAGCACTGTCATTACTCCATCACACTCTTAAAGCGGTGTATCTGACCCATTAGAGTGGGCTGGTGGGAGTAGGGCTGTGAAATAATGATCACTAAGAATTCTATAAAAAGAAAACTGGCGCAAGCATTTGTTAGTCACAGTGGAGGAGCGATTAAGGCAGACTGATTGAAAGTGTCCCGTGTGAGCGGACGTGTCAGACTCTGAGAAAGTTTTGCGATCGGCGTAATGGGCCAAATATCTGCTCCGCTTGGCTCCTCTCTCTCCTCCACTCCGTAACGCTCTGCTCAATTAATCCAGAGTCTCTAAATGACCCTCGAAGGTGACTCGCTAGATAAGTGCAATTACACTGGAAACAAGGGTGCTGCCAATTAGTCCTCAAGTCTCCCTCCATCTTTGCGGCGGAGGCTGAGCACGTCCCACCGGGTCGGCCTGTTTGTGACTTCATTAGCAGGCTTCTAAAAGGGGAAAATGAACGTCTGGCCTAGATCACACTTCTGTGCGCAGGGATCAACACTGCATAGGATGTGTTTGTCCTTAGATGTTCAGGAATGACAGAAGAGGCACGAAAACGTGAAAGGAGGCAAAACCTTGGAAACATTTTCCGACACCATGACATCTCAAACTGTCCGCACAAATCTAATGATATTTCTCCACAGCAGCAGCAGCAGCAGCAGTTTACATGCTTTTTGTTATTTCAGGCAGAAAGACTCAGGGGACGCCAAAGTGATGCCTGAGTATATCATGCCAAGGAGTGATGGTGATGATGATGGTGATGATGGTGATGATGATGATGCATCCAGTGGCAGCAAAGAGGGGGTCTCACTGCTTATCCTTCCCCTCTCTCTCTCTAATGCCTCTTTGCTTGTCTCTAATTGCTCCCCTATTGTTCCTTCCTGAGCAAATTGTTAATGAGAATTTCCTGCTATGTAGACGTCAGGGGCACAGTCACTTGTTGTCTGCCAGCACAGAGTCTGTGAGTAATGGGTGTGACTAATGCTGCTTGGCAGCTTCCACTCTCGTCCCTCCCTGCCATCTGTCCCCTGCCACCCCTCTGGGTGCACTGGGGTGCGCTCAGCAGGTCTCAGTAATCATACACATACATACACACATGCACAAGCAATTCCAGCCATTAGACAACATCCAAGATTTTAGAAATGATGTTTTCCAAATCTGTGAGTTTCTCACACACTGTCTCTGCAATCATATGAGTCACCTTCACAAGTCAACAAGTAATTATTTTCCTTTAAATACACTAGAACTTTTGGAGTGAGTGTTTGCATGAGTTATAACAATTAAAAATTCAAGAACAACAAACCACTAACTCTCCTTTACAATAACAGACAGAGTAACCCCAACAATTTCAAAGAACTCTTCTTTTTGTCTCAAAGAATGTATGTTCTGATTGACAGAAAACACTGACTCAGTTTAACAAAATATTTGTTGCCATTCTTGTTTTACTGAAAGCACGCCGGCCATGCTGCGATGCAATGGCAAATGAGACGTGTGAGTGAGTGTGGAGGATAAATGTATCCAGGATGTCAGTGCTGGCTTAAGACAGAGAGAAGCAGCATGAATCTCATTACAAGAGCCCCTGGACCTGCCCTGCAGCCAAGTGAATCACTCTGAGTGACTTTAAATTGGTGTCCAATGAAGTAGGAATTGATCCTTGGCCCTGTTCTGGTTCTCTAAGGTGGTATGGACTGTAATCTTCAGAAGCTGCTGATGGATTTGTGGTACATGGATTAGTTTAGTTTCCATACAGCTGAGGTCATTTAATAGCTGGAAAGCAATTCATCTGCAGAGGAAAATATCTGCCTTTCTGGTGACTCTAGAGGCGTTAACCTTGACTGATTATTCCTTTTATGTTATTCTGAGTATTTCTGCGGCAAAAAATTCTAAAATCAGACTTTTTTCATTGTGTTGATGTCTGAAAAATTACGACTCATTTTAACTTAGATTAAATAAATACTCATGTAATCACTATGTATGACGATATGTGTAAAATGACGTGGTCTTGGCATTGCACATTTGGCACTTAAGTAGCAGTGAGTAACCCTGGGACTTCCCACTGCTGCTGCTATGGTGGGAGTGTTTTTCACTCTCTGAATAGCCAGAGGCATAATCACTCTCATTCTCCCTGCCAGTCATTAAAGAAAGAAACTTTGACTGTCGGCCCCCCAAAAATAAAATAGCTGGATATTACATCTGAACTGTTCTATGCACTTTTTAGAGACAACAGATATCCTTAATACTTTGTATTTCTAGGCCTATTACCTGTAAGACTCACAGGTATTATGACAAATGTGCATTACTGAGTGTAATTTCTACAGAGTGAAAAGTGCTTAATTATTAAAAGCAGCACAGAACCACCAGAAAGGATAATAGCTGCTAAAGCCAGTCAGTTTTCACAAACAAGGTCGACTCTAATGGGTTTCAATAGGGTACTGATATCAGCTAGAGACTTTGTTGAACCGTTCTGAATGTAGTCACCAAACTGTGACATCCCAGTCTGAACCTCTGTCAGCCAGATGGAGAACACACAATAGTTTGCGCTCAAAATACAACAGAAAAAACATCATGAAAATGGGGGATTATGTTCATTACTTGACATAATGTTGAACCCGTAATCTTAAAAACATTCTCCTCCGTTCTCATTGAATATCTCACACAGGGAAATACAGTGCACAGGCCACTTTTATGCTCCACCTTGTGAGCAACACGCAGACTCTGCCATGCATCAAGAAATGGATTTGCAATGGATATTTTCAGGGTCACTCTGTTGGTCCATAATCTCATTTGGAGTGAATGAAATAAACATATCCGTGGGAATTGGACACAGTTAATTCTGAAGGGTGCAAATTGATTTTCTGTAGAGCTGGGTATAGAGAGCAGTTGTGCAGCATGAAGACACTGCAATGATGAAAATCTCTATCTGTGCTTTTCCTTTATCAGGCAGCTTACAATAGAGAACTGTCAGAATTTTACTTCTTGAAATTACTGGATGAATGGCCTTTTTCCGCATTGACTTTCTTTTTGTGACTGGAAAGAGTGACAAAGTTTGAAATTCATTACACTCTGAAGTAAGGACACAGCGTTTACTTTACTGCTGATCTTGGTTTCTCCAGCCTTGTATTAATGTAATAAATATGTCATTAAAGTATATCCTGGTCTCTTTGATTTTCTAAAGGACATTTGTTTTTTATAGCTACTTTTAAAGAATATCCTGTAAATTTACAGCAGCTGAAGGGGGCAAATCAATGTGGCCGAATCAAATATTCCATCGCTGAAAAGGCTCCACACTAAAAGCAAATCCAGTTGAATGACTCTGTGTGATTTGTAGCATTAAAATCTGCTTTGTGAGATGTTTTTAAAGGGATGCCTCTCATGTTCAGTCTCAACAACTATGCCATTGAAAACTCCCCCATCCACGGAGCAGCCACCATTCTGTTTATTTCAGTTCCCTCGGCAAGATGAATTCCCTCACCATTGGCACTGCATTTCAAACTTATCAGCATTTATTAGAGTCATTGAGGAGAGGCTGCTATGGCAACAAGTCCAGTGAAAATGCACTTCTCACAAGGGCAACGGCTTTCATGCTGCTCTACCTTCTGCATGACACGCCGCTGCTTTATTGAGATGTAAATGTGAAGTATGATTTCTTTTTCTTTTTTTTAATTTCAAGATTGAATGCAGTCGGTGTCCATGGTTACTAATCATATGGCTTTAGACATGAAGCTCCATTCCCTCAAAGATTCAACTAAAACTATAGGATTGTAATTGTGACTGTATCTATCTATCTGTCTATGCTACCAGATATGCTACAAGAAGAAGAGCTCTGTGTTTTTTAAGCTCCACCATCTCTTTATAGAATTGTGTGAGGACAGTTTTAAGTACACATCAAGCTTTAAAATACTGCCAATTGTGACGCTAAAAAAAAAACAATGACTAGTTTATGACTTTATAATCTCTCTGCGTACACAGTCTTGCAGAGAAGAGCTCCGGCTGGTTCCTAAGTTGCTGGAATCAATAGTAATTCAGCAGAAGCCAGAGGGAAGAGAGTTAATTATCTCCGAGGTTCTCCGGTATAATTGAACAGATGTGTTTGGAAATTGGTCACCTCACCATTGCAACGCCAGTGGTGATATCCTCCCACACCGGCATGGTCCGCAATGCACAAACGAAAAAGAGAGGAGGGAAAGAAAGAGAATTACTGTACGGTCTTCGTGAAATACATTTCAGCAGAACCACACAATAGTCCACCCCAGAGACTGCTGGAAAGGCAATTAACCTTTGACCTTTCTGAAACACTAGCCAGACGCTGCGTTAGACTAGCTAGCTTAAAACTTTTAACCTTACAGGACCTTGGTTTGCAGCAGTTTGAGCCTGTTTTGAATTGAGTTAGCTCAGCCCAGTCATACATCATTCATACCCTCAGCGTGCTTAGGTGGATACCCTGTGGTCTCAGCAGCAACACAGTTCTCATCTGTGTGGGGCCCTCCAGCCACAGGCTGCTGCTGGTGATAAGAAGATGGCAGGGCCGGCCCTGATGAGTGGCATCTTCTCTCCATCACGTCTCCCATTTCATTTCCCTGCTTTAAAGAGAAGACATCAGGATGCACTGGCCTCAGGCTGCTACCTCCACTCAGCATCCATGATTCTCTCTCTTCTTAGGCCAGTCTCTCTCTCTCTCTCTCTCTCTCTCTCTCTCTCTCTCTCTCTCTCGCTCCCCCCCCCGTCCCCCCACTTCCTCTTTGTTAGTCAACACTGAACACACTGCCTCTCTCTGGAACAACAGACAACAGAAATCTCCAGGTTTATATGAACAAAGATACTCATGACACCTATGAGTCATGGACCAGTAATGAAAACTCAATCGATAAGACAACCCACAGGTCACACAATACCAAGAGACAAATCCAAGCACCATACCTATTTAATCTCACGATGAAACAGTTTGGGTTTGCTTTGGATTCTTATACCCTGGAAATTATGATGTGTATTTTTTAATGTGCTGCATGTCATACTTATAAATGAAAAATGTATAGAAACTATCAAAATATATAAAAACTACTCATACTTATATACCATCATGACTACACAGCATGTATATGCTGCACTGGATTGGAGAAGATTGCCTTAAAGCTATCAAATTCAATCACATTGACGCTTGCAGTGACAAACATCCCACTCCAATGGATTCTAATTTATATCTGTACTCACTTGTACATAATAACATGTTAACATGTTGTCAATAACTTTATGACATGATAATATGTATTTTAAAGCTTGTTTCCACTGCCACCAAGTGGGAACAAAGGCAGTTCATGCAGGTTTAAAGAAAGTTTAAGATGGCTATTTCAGAAGTTGGTGAAACTTTAACTATTTACATGTTGTAATTACAGAGTAATTATCCCATAATGACAAAGATCCAAGAGCAGTCTTTCCTAAATTCACCCTGTCACCCTGTGCTCCATGCCACCTCCACACGTTAGTGAAGGCAGCCAGCTGCCTTAACCATATGCTTTTGCCTTTCCTGCCAAATGGAAACGTAGCAGAATTACTCTCCAGTTGAGTGTGCCTCTGTGTGTACTTAGAGGGCTTTTGTCATTTGAAACTGAAGCAGCTCCTGCATCTTTGCTACTCTATTCTCTTCCACATTACCTGTCCAAAGTGCATATTCCTCCTCGTGATCCTTGCATGCCATCCATTCAGAGCTTTTCTTGAAATTGTCTAGTTTTTTTCCCATTTCAACCTGAACAAAGCATGTAAGAGCACTGTATGCTATTTTCCAAAAGCTTTAATTCTCTTACTCATTCCAGCGTTCGTTGGAATGAGTGTGAGTGCAACATATAACATGATGCATGTGCATGTAGCCTGCAGAGGAGTTAGTTTTGATCTTAGGCGTTCATATGGGGGGAGGCATCAGTCCCCCTTCCTTCCAAAACCACAAAGTCCCTCCCCAGTGCTGCTACTTTCACCTTCCTCAGGATCAAGTGACACTGATAAAAGCTTTCAGAGAAGTACTGGGGTTGTGTGGGCGTAGAGGCCTGAATGGACAGCATGAGTCTGTGCCCGACTGATGTACGCTCAACTGTTGAATGCACAGTGGCAGTGCTGGAGATAATTCAACAAACCTCATTGGCGCTGTATCGTCAAAGAGATCATTTTCATCTACAAAGAGCTTTTTCGTGGGAAGATTACGTGTGCTTTCCAATCTGACGTCAGTAAAAAAAAATCTGAGGGCACATTACTTGAATATGACTCCAGCCAACACTGGAAGCTAAAATGACACTTTTGATATGATTATTATTACTGATAAAATAATAAATGTAACAGTAAAGTGTGTTGTGGATAATCAATATTGGCCTTAATAAGATACTGCCTCACTGTACTACTTATTAGTAATTTGCCCCAAATTAATTCCCGATGACCTCAACAACATGTGCAGTGGAGTGGGGTGACACATTGTGTTAATAACATGAATTAAATAACTTTTTTCATGTTTCAGCAACAAGGGACTTTTTAACAGCAGAGTGCTCACCTTTGATTGTTTACTTTCCCCTTTCATCTAGTCCAGTCACTATAGGGTAAGAAAGTCTGAGCTAGAAATAGTAATAGACAGCAGCTTTACTGTGATGTGTCTATACTATGTGTGAGAGTATGTGTGAAGCCTGGAGTAATTATCAGAGGTGTCTTGCGTATCAGTCGGCTCCCTCTGTTAATTGCTGATATAAAACAAAACAAACAGAATCCACAAGACATGGAGGGTGTCCTATATCCAGACCAATAACACAACCACAAACAGCATAGAGAGAAAAAAAACTCTTCTCTCTGTGAGGAAAGTCTTTTTTTTTCTTCCTCCCCCTCTCCCTCTCTTGGTCCCTAATAAGGGTGATCAGAGCCGAATGGCCTAACAGCCTGACCCTCATTATAACCAAAAGTAATAAGGATAAGACACCAGTGAACCAGGCCTCATTAAGCCTATAGCTGGAATACTATTTGAGGGTCATCACCCTCGACGTCTTGCACTGCTCACAACTCTCCCGCTTTTACACACAGCTACCCAGAAACCTTTGTTCTCCAGCCTACAGCATCTAAATTAAATGGAAGAAATTAATAAGACCTCTGTGGTTTGTGTTATACTCTGCTCTACACTGCTATCAATATGCTATTTTTCTCCTGTCCTACCTGAGAAAATACAAATGTGTGAGATCCATTGATTTGAACCGTACATTTCATAAGCAATGACCAGCAGACCTGCCTGTGTATTAGACAGGTGATGGTTCTCTGCTTGACTGTAATGCACTCAATAAACCATACCATCTTCTGCCATGTCCAATCACTTTTAATTCTGACCATGTGTGCATACTTTTATTGTCTTATTGATCCCATTTAAATAAAGACTCAATGCCTTGTTTCTGTCTTGCAGGTCAGAGACAAGGAGAGCTGCACTACAAAAACTCTATATATGCAGCCGCAGCAGGCAATAATTTCACAATAATCAGCTGTAGAGCTGATAGAAGAAGTTTAGCTGTTTTTTGTTTGTTTGTTTGTTCTTGTTTTTTATGATTTTCAGAAAGCAATCATTTTTCTCAAGCACTCACCACTCAGGCAAATAGCTACCATTCAGAGATTGACAAAAGTGACAAAAGCCAATTCATTTAATTGGTGTAACATAATTCTACAAGAGAATGACCTTGAATATTGAAAAAGCAAAAAAATCTCTTATGAATAAAATTGCAGGGCCCACTATAGACACATTTGTCTGATAAGAGCATGAATCTATTTTAATAAACAAGCATGAACAGGGTGTGTGTGCCAGCATTGTCCTGAGTAGAGTAGCTCCTTATTTAGTGTTTTTATGGTGCTACCACTGGACCACATCCTCAAAATAATAACACAGCAGTGTGATCACAGATCAGAGTCGATGCAAGGGGCTGTGGTTTGAAACCCATTACGCCACATTATGATGATCATTACTTCAGCATCCATGTCAGCATCATACAGCTCCATTGATAAGATAACTATTTACATATGAGGGTACAACTAACATTTTTCTTCATTGATTTATCTGTCAATAATGTTCTCAGTCAATCTATTGATCCTTAGGTGTAGAAAACATCAGAGAGCAGTGAACAATGTCAATCACGTTCCAAGCGTCTAAGGTGATGTCATCACCAAATATCTTGTAGTGTAAGTCAAATGAAGCAGCAAACTCACACATCTGAGAAACTGCAAACATAAAATGTTTGGCATTTCTGCTTACAAATTTATTACAGTAATCAACTGATTATTATTATTATTATTATATAATATTATAATTGTTATAATTGTTTCATGTAGTTTGGCTAGACTAAGCACTGCATGTCTAATGCAGAATAATTTAAATGTACCACTCCTAATACTAGCTTATATAAGCAATAATGACCACTATTCAAAGTAAGAAAAAAATGAGAGGTCATGAAGATAAAGGACAGCCAATGTTTTATTAAATCTATGGTCATAAAAGCACAGCTCTACGTCTTTTTAATAATTTGTTCTAACGAGAATCCAACTGTCTGATTTGTAACAGAAGTATTATGCTGATAACTGCCTGTTATTTAAGACTGTGGTCAGTCTATGGAAAGCAGAAGCTCAGCTCTGGAGGATCTGTCCATGGTGCTGAAGAAGACCGCAGCAGGCTGGTCGGAGGCATTGCTGTTACTTAAGCTGGCTTAACAAATCAAGTCAGGCTGTGTTGGGCTGGAACTGTTGGCTGTCTGTCTGGGACCACAGGATCCCTTTAATCAAATAAACCCATATGAATTGATAAATTAACTGACCTGATCAATTAAGTGAATGAATGAACGAAACTGACAGTGTACCTTCATGTAGTACAATACCTGTATCTGTATATGTGGAAGATTTTTGTTTGCAGCATATTTATGTCATTTTTATCTTCTATATTTTTGTATCCACTTTTCATACATCTTTCCATATTTTCATTATATATTCTTCTTGCGATTGAGCCTCTGTAACAACTGAATTTCCCTAATTAACAAAGCTGATCTGATCTTATCTTATATTTTGCCATATCCACCTAAAGGTCTGAGGACCATAATGTCATTAATAAAGCATGTACAAGTGATTGATAATGTACAGGATTCTGGTCACTGTCACAGAGACATTCAGGCCATATATATTCTGGCATGTTCATGCTGCCAAGACATGTGCTTCGCTGGGTAGATAATCGACCCAGTGGATCTCAACAAACTCCCAGAGGACTAAAGCCAATCCTGACATGACAGAAGTCAGTGCAGGTACTCAGTGTTGTCACTTTCGAATCAAGAGCAGTCTTACAATTGTCTTTCAAAAGACATGAACATGTGGTCACAACATGTCTCGTTATGCTTGTTGGGAATTCTTTATTGATTTCCTAGGCCATGCCTAACATGCATAATATTAACCCTCATCCTAACATTAACATAACCCAATTTATATCTTGCTCTAAACCAAACTTAACACTCCAATTAAAAGTTAGGGTCACATACATTTTTTGTTTAAAACAGAGCTCAATAGATACAGCCCCCTTTATTTTATCTTGATGGGAATGGTCTCCTCCAGGGTGACAATGCTCCCATCCACTGAGCATTACAGATCTCCAAATGGATTGATGAGGATGAAAATGATGTGAATTATATGATGTGGCCTTCACAGTCACCACAGCTGAACCCAGTTGAACACCTATGGGACTTTGGAGTGGTGTGTATTTCATTACCATCATCAAAACAGGAAATTAGTTTTTTGGAGGAAATACCTTGCTAAAAGAGTCTTATGTTGGTTTTCCTTTTATTTGTCACAGAAGCATGCTTCCTTCCATAGTATCTGTACTTTCTAAGCAGCTTGACACTTCTTGTCTTTCCATGGCCTTTTCCACCATATTTTAAGTATTTATAGGCTTTTTATTCAACAATATTACAGGGTTTGTTTAGTAGAGAGGTTTCTGCTTTAGCACATTCAAGACAGCAATTAGGCTTGTTTTAAAAATAAACCAACTGTTGTGAGTTTGAGACACAATTTTCTCAGAGGATGACACAGCACTTTGCCCATGTGCTGTTCTTTTGTGTGTGAGGTTTTAATTGATGTTTGAAAGGAAACATGCAGGTGTGAAAATGAAGACTGATACCAGAAAGACAGCCTTATTTTATGATTTTGTGTTCTTATCCATTTAAGTACAGAACTTTTTTTTTATGTCAGAGAAACTCTATATCTAAGCTATTACGTAATCAAGGACATCTATCTCAAATTTACTGACACAAATGCTTGCTTGGATATATACAGTATATGCTTTGCATCCAGGTACACTTCACAGATTTTATGTTGCCAGCATGGTTGCAAATGGCCCTCCTTCCTCTTCAATAGCCCCCCTCCCCTCCCATATACAAAGCTGCTGTCCTACAAAATCACTCTTGTACCTGCCATTGTTTTCTTGATTGCTTCCTGTACCTCTGAGTTTGCCCTTAAGGATAACATTGATTAGGAAAAGACCACACTCGATCTATTATTATTCTGTTTTTTCCCTCTGCTTCGCTCTGTTCCGCGAACTATTCCTGAACCACTGGAGCCAATTAATGTCCAAACAGATGTGCAATGCCGAGAGCTAAGCTTTGCCGCAGGGTCAAGCAGACAGAATCTAATCTCCTCACCAGAAATTACATTTCCGCCATCATTGCCCCATACCTGCTGCCCTGCTCTCAGACCACGAGAGGGCTGGCAGCTTTGCGTAATCACATGTTGTCATTGCAGTGGAATAACTCTGCATGGCTTGAGACAAGCGCATCAGTGAGTTTATGATAATAAAGCCGCTGCATTGGAGCAGTGGCTGTGCAGACTAAGCTGCCAAAAATGAAGCGACTGCAATGTTTTAATGAGGAGAAGTTCTATTTGATTCTTAATGTGTCTTATGATCACGTCTTTGATGTGCAGTTCCGTGTCTTTCCTCCTCTTATTTTATTTTGATTTGTGTTTGCGGAGAATGGAGAGGGAGATACAAACTCAGAGAAATGAAATACCTGAGGCAAAAGTGGGACTTTACACTTGAAAGTGGAAAGCATTACTTATGCATTAGGTATGTCTTTGAAGAACCCAAAACATGCATATTTCCCTATTCCTTTCCCCCAAATAATACAGATAAAATCAATTATTCATTTGTAAATGTTTACTTCACTTCAAAAAACAAGTATGACATGGGCCTTGATGTTGGAAAAACGGCTCCTGCAGTAACCCAAACTCACAATGCCCTCAATGGAAGTTTGTACTTCTGTTTTGAAGTTATAATGAGCTGTTGTATGGCATGAATTAAGTACACAGTGATTAGAAAAAACTGCATACACTCCATCCATGTTCTTATCAGTGTTAATGTTATAAACCAACACTTTATTGTGTGCAATATAACTCTTAAAAACACACAAAACCAGACCATTTTTGTAAAAAGAGTTCAAATGTACAGAGTAAACATGCTGTAAGTGTGTATGACTTTGCAGTAGCAAACAAGATGGGAATGTTTTGTAACTATTGCTAAGATAGAATTATAAACTATGATGTGCATAAGGGTATTACACATTCTTCAGTTATCATTGTATAGATTATTATTATTGTGAATAGGTTACAGGGAAATTATCCATACTGCACCTGTGTTTATTTTGGTGGGTTACACCCCCTTTATTGGTTTTTTGGTAGATAGGACAGTGAGAGATAGACAGGAAAGATGGGAGAGAGAGGGGGAAGACCTGCAGCAAAGGGACCCCAGCCGGGATTCGCTGCACCAAGACATCAAGGCCTCTAGACATGTGTGCACACGCTCTACCCCTGAGCCACCTGGGCCACTGTACCTGTGTTTTGTTTTTTGTTTTTTTTTTTTGTTTGTTTGTTTTTTGGGTAAATTTTCACTTCATGTAAATCCTAATGAAACAAACAAACAGCATACTGGACAAACTCAGCTCTTCATTGTGGTAAAAGAATTACACCAGCATGAAATACCTTTAAATAATTAAACCCAATACCTTCTAATTGTTCATTTCAAAAGCCAAACACAATAATTATCAAGTGAACTTTTGAAATTAGCCACAGAACCATTGTGCTAATTTATTTAACAACATCATCATACAATACAAGCTCCTGATGAGGTCCTGATGGTCGTCACAGTTAAATGAAAATTTCTGGTGTTGAAAAGGGGGTTGAAAGCCTTGATGCTGTCTGCAGTTCCATTTTCATTACGCTGGATGCTCTTGGCACTGCACAGAGTCCTGATTACAGAGTTTTTAATTTGTAGGGAAGGGAGGAAAGGGGACGTCTGCTGCTGAAGCCCATAATTAAGTTTAAACCCAAACGCTAATGCACAGGGTGTATCAGAAACAAGCAGAGGATTTTGCTTCTTATAAAAAAGAATAGTTGGATCTGCACCATAGGAACACATTACCAGTAGATGTTCTACATATATACAGGTAGGAAACGACACAACTTGTACACTATCGTGCCCCTCCAGGATCAACTAAGCATCACCAGTGTAATGCTGTAACAGGTACACATCAGCTGTCATCACAGGCAGTACAGAGGCTGACAACCACTGATCACCCAGTGATCAAGTCAACAAAACTTTGGACTTTAACATGAGAGACAGCAATTTACTTCCTATTTAAATCTGTCAGTCAGTGTTGTTATTCTTAAAGGGGCAGGTTTTTGAGCTATAATGTATCATTGTGAAGGAAATGTTGATTGCATAGTGAAATGGCGACAGAATAATGACACTGTCAGTGTTTAGATTAGTTCCCTATAAGCCTGTGCTTTCAGGATGCAATTCCATCTGCCACTGAGTACGATGTCTCAGGAAAATGAAGACTTGATTTATGACACAAAGGAAGTCTTTTATTATAAAACCATGACACATTTACTTTGAGTAGCTTATCAGAGTCCATCTCATACTAATTTCTTAGCTGGCCAACCTCTGTCTATTGTCTTCTTGCAATATGACAAATGTGGAATATTGCACAGGCGAATCTGATGACACACTACTTATATCTGCGCGCACTAAGTTTTAGTAGCACTTAGAGTCTGAATGAAGTTGATTTCTAAGGGGCTTTCTTCCCGTTAGCTGCCATTCTGCCCTGGAATAAGTTCACTGGCTCATTACCAGAGTTACAACATTAGCCAGGCTGGCACTGGAGATGGTGACAACATTTGTTCATAAAAAAATCAGCAGGCAGAAAATATATTATCAACGTCTCTGTTGCGAAGTTTGAAGCATAAAATAACTAATGCAGTTCTCCTTCCTCAACTCATACTAAAGAATTTCCATCTGCTTTCATGTCTCCATTGCAGACTAAGTGAATAAATACACTTCTGCCCTACTCAGCCCTCCACTCAGACATAAGACACTGCTGTATGTTATGTACTCTTTGCAAAACTATGACAACTTCATTTAACTTCCTCAGTGAGCATGCCTCTTTCTTCTCTCTTATTTCCAAAATAGTGTAGAAATTTTGTTGGTAGTTGCGATGCTCCGAGGAAAATGGAGAGCAATCTTATTGTCTTTGCATCATTTTCTTTTTTATTGCTTTGCACTTTCTTCTAAGTCTGAAATAAAGTTTGGATTGATGTGGACTCAACAAATACAGACAATAATACCAATAAGAAATGCTAGGTGGCATGGGCGGTTTATTCATACAGGCGATTGGGCGACGCACCACCAACGGGGGAAAATGAGGGATTTTTTTTTCTTTTG
>JBAJHX010000096.1:21954455-21980026 GCA_037176925.1 Amniataba percoides
TTCAATATATTCAGACTTTCAATCCATATTCTCAGAGTTCATTCAATATATTCAGACTTTCAATAAATATTCTCAGACTTCATTCAATATATTCAGACTTTCGATCAATATTCTCAGAGTTCATTCAGTATATTCAGTTCTATATATATATATATATATTAATTTCCTAAACGGCTTGCCATAATATGTATATATATATATATATATATATATATATATATATAGCTATTTAATACTTAGTTTATATTTATAGTTTATATTTATTTTGTTGTATAAAGTATAAGTGTTTAGGGAGCCTGGGATTTAAGAATAATTTCATTATCAATGATTGCTGATGTAAACTGTTGTGTAATGACAATAAATTCTTGAATTTTGAATCTATTATCTATAATTGAACTATTAAATAGACTTCCAGGGTACTCAGAGGATAAATTCAAATGGCTTTGGTAAACTGGCATTCCTTTATAAAAAATAAAGTATGCATTATTCAGAACTGCAGAAAGCAAAATTTAGTCTTTTTTATTTGTTATGGATTATGTGTTCAATATGAGAAAGTTGGGTGGCAGTCGCTGGCAGGGAGAAGAGAGCAGCATTTATTTACAAAGCACTTCTTGGCAGACTTCCTGGGTATCTCTTGTGTCTTTTTAACTATAGATCACTTTCACACTGCACTAGGTCCCAAGACTACTTGGTCCTCGAAAATCACTGCGTTAGCACAGAGATTGGGAAAATGGCTCTAAAATGCTTTGCTTCACATAAGTGGAACAGTCTGCAGAGGGTTGTAGAATTAAAGCTAATCCCTTTTAATCAATTTTAATCTCTTTTGACTGACAGAACAGTGTGAATGTATGTTTTTTCTTTCAACTGATAATATTGTCCCTTATGCTGATGTCCTCAACCAGTTTATTGCATCATTTGTTGCCAAATACTGTCATTTTCTTGTGCTTTTATGGTCTTATATTTACTATTCTCAGGGCATCCTTTCATAAGCTTACTTCCTCCTTTTTTTTAATTGCATTCCTCAGCTGTATTTTGTGTTTAGTGCTACTTAGCAAATGCTAAACTATGCCTCCTCATCACTGTATTAGCATTGTCATTATGAGCATTTTAAGTGTTGAGCTCATCAGCTCAAAGCAAGTAAGCCTAAGTGAATCCTCACAGAGATACTACAGGACAAGTGGTAGGCATATTACAAGGTCAAATCTGACCCACAAGCAAGAATATTTGTTGCCCTTACAAAAGCTTTAACTTTACCTCTGAACTGTTAGACAATATTAAAACAAAGCTAATGCTGCTTGATGTGACAGGAAGAGGCCTCTGTTTATGTACATTCTACATGTGTATATCACGTGGTGAGTCATTTTTTGCCAAACCAATATAAACACATGCTGCTCTTGGAAACAATCTTAAAACAGTCCAATAAATAATTGTACATGCCAATAAAAGAATGAAAGTGATAAATAACAAAGCATGCTGGAAACATGCTGTATAGACTTGTAAAATGTCTATTGATGGCCTGGGTGAACTTTTTTGTTAGTTCAAAATTATATCAAAACTACTTTCCATTACCTGTCCATGGGCCTTTGCAACAGACTGATATGAGACTGGTAACCACTAAAACATTACGTTTAAACTGAGATTTTTCTTGTCATGTGTTACTATAGTCTGCTTAATGCCATTTTTTTCCAGAATTAATTAGATCAACAGCCTATCATGTGGAAGGCACAGAGCCAAGCTACGTGAAAAATGTGAAGTTTGAAGTTTGAAGTTGGCACAACCCCCGATTGCTTCAGGCTGCTCTGACAAACCCCAGACATAAGGGCTGATGCAGGTAGCTCAGAGGGATTCAGTCTCTTATCTCTGCTTAGAGGAAATGGTGCAGGATGGGTGATGCCTTTTGGGCTGTTTTGGCTGGCATGCTGGGAAAATTCAAAGACTCATTCACAAGCTTCCAACATGATTTCAATATGTCATGTATTTCATTAAAAAAGCATGATGTACATAACAAAAATATGATAATTGAATATGTGATAAGTTCCTCATGCACTCTGAGACGCTAAATTTGAATTTGCACATGGATATACCTCTATCCTTGCACCTTGACTTCATGAATCGGCTTCAGCTCAAAAACCACGTCTGAGCAAGCATGTATCCTCCCTGCCTCGGAAACTGGTCCAAAGGGAGCTCATTCGGGGAGTTGTGGTGGAGAGTCTCTTGTGAGCCAAGAGGGAGGTTTGAGATGAAAGGTCAGCAGATTGCAGAAGGTTGCAGCATGAAAAGAAGAGCTCAAGACAGTTCAGGCCTATTCTAAAACTCATAATATACTTCTGCCACTGTCCATTGGAGAGCAGGGCACTGGGACAGCCAATCTGGACAAGCTATTGTCATGATAAGGTCTTCAAAAACATCTTATAAATGGTCTTTTTAGTTCTAAAGACACAAGTTGTCTCTACTGTGTCACTCCTCAGTATTGTGCTCCACCTGGTATAACAGCCAGCAATAGCCTGTAAGTTATCATCAGTATAATATTATTAAGTATTAACCGAATCAACCACATAGTTGTTTATTAAAATGATGTGTTATCAAACTGAGCTAGAGACACTCAAATCTCTTCAGAGTGTTGCATTTATGCTGATGTAATCTTTGCTTTTGCCTCTTACCAGGCCTCGCTCACATATTTTAATAATAGCTCATTAATGTGCTGGGCAGAGGTCTGTTGAGTGAATACTGCAAGGAATGTACAAATGATTTATTTGCAAAACTTTTAGAAATAAAACAACAAGTGTCATTATTAATGTACTTATCTACCGATCATTTATGAATTACTTGAACAATTGATAAATCATTTTAATAAAAAAAAATGTAAGCATATGTTGGCACTGTCTCAGTTAAGTACATTTTACACTATAAGACACTACATTTTTGCTAAAGATGTTTACTTCATGACAATACTTAATAATAACTGCATAATATTAACCAAGCAAAAATATACTTTACCTAAACTTTCAATTCCCACAGTGACTTCATACACTGATTGTGTGTTTTCACTGATTTTGCCTGATTATACCACTGCTTGAATCCTTACAATATGCCAGAACAGAGCCTGACTATGAATATTGGTTTGTGTTTACATGACAGCAAAGGTCCCCTAACCTTAACCAAGTTGTTGTTTTAACTGTTTCGGTGCCTGAACCTTACCACAGCTTTGTAACAGAACTGAAACTGTATCTCAGATTAAAAAGAAAAAATCAGTGGCATACTTGTCATACAGCAGAAGTTGCATCATATGTAGAATATTGTTAATGAGTCTCCTCCTAAATACTTGTTTTCAAAGAAACTGATGGTACACACAGCATAGGTACAATACTAAGGCTAGTTTGTGTTCATTTAAAGTTCCCAAAGAGAAAAATATGCCAGAAGCTCCTTTTTTGCAGCAGCGGTACCACATTCAGGAACAATCATCCAATACACATGCAGTTGTTAAAAAAAAACAAAAAAAACAGGGCTAATAAAAAAAAAGTCAAGTTTTTTGAAATAGGGTCAGATTTATAATTAAATTTCCAATGACATTTTTACTTTAGCCATTAAATTGTCCCTGTTCTTGTACTGTTTTGATGTGGGTGTATTTTGTGGCGATGTCATTTTGGATTTAGGGAGTCGATCTATACAGCTGCAGCACAAACACTTGGAGAGGAAGAAGGCGAATGTTTTAACCATTTATCTTAGAATTCAAGGCGTCTGCAGCACTGCCTGGTGGCATCCTCTGCACTCTGCCTGTCACTCATCCTGCTTCTCTTGTCCTCAGCTGAGACCACTGCCTGTGATGTCCACAACATATGCTGTGACTCTGGTGATCAGCAGGTTGTGGTAGCACTCTGAAGAACTATGTTTGTGATGTGTACCTCTACTTTGAATTTCAAGATCACAATGTGCAGCTCTGACCGTTCCAGCCAGTGTGCTGGTTGTCTACACTTTCAATGTAAAGATTTAACTGTTCAGAGATGTGATGCTATAGAAAGCTTCACTTTTGTGCCTTGAACATGCATTTTATTTTCTCCAGTAGTATTTTAGTTATTGCAATGTCTTTGTCTAAAGAGGAAAGAGAGCAGATTGACACAATTTGATATACATACAATATATTCACTTCTGTGTGACACTTTTCGGTGTGTCGTCTCTACGCCAAACCACGGGCCCTCAGAGAATTCAACTGCTTTCACTTTCTACAAAGCCTCCAGACAGGCTTTTGCTTTCCATTTTCTGTCAGCTCCCCCCTGCGCTCTCAGTTGCCCCGTCTTTCTGTGTGAGTAAATGAATTCCCCCCTGATAGTAGGGGATGTGATGTGAGAGCAGCGATCGGGGCACTTTAATCTCAGAGATCCATCCTGGAGGTTTGTGCCCCGCCTCGTTGCTCTCTGTTCAAACACTGAACTTCCCCACCAAGACGACAAGGATTACAGCACAGCGATTCGCTCTCTCCTCTGCATCTCACTCCATCTCCCACCTTTTAATGCTCCGGCTCTTTACATCTCTCTCCATCTCGCTTATATCACTACATTTTTTAAAACACAAGCACAGAGAAGCTTTATGTGAATGTCTGCAACTCAGATACAGAGGTGAATAAAAAAGCAAATCTTCAAAGAAATGTCTCTCTGCTGATGAGCAATGCTGCTCACACACACACACACACACACACTCATTACATAGGCGCATGATGTGAACATTTCATTCAGTGCATAAAACAATAAAAACAACTGAAGATCTGATTATTAGTACGGAGCACAAAGCACTGTTTTGATGTCATTTTGAAAAATGAAATCAGTGAGAACCATGACAAACGAGGTAACAGGAGTGCAGCACTCAAATAAAACCCCATGAGCTGTGAAATTATGTTTTCAGACATCTGCGGCGTCTAAAAGAGATAGACAGAGAAAACTGTTTGTAAATAAGAGGCAGCGATTGGTATAAAACTCCAGTGGGGATATGCGTGTCCATGCATGGCGTGTTGAACTTAAGGTGTGTTAAGCCTGGATATGAATATTCACAGACAATTTGTGATGTGTATGCTGAGATGGACTGATTGAAATTCAAATTCATACATGTGGCACCTAAACATCCTGTAATCAAGATTGCTCATTTTCTCAGTCAAGCTCATAGAGGAGGTGAAAGTCTACAGCACCATTTTGCTCCATTTATGGGTGCGTGACTGAACTCACTGGACTGAAATCAGACAATTTATGCCATTTTCTAGTCCTGTCTAATGCTTTTTTTTAAGAATCATTATCTGTGTTTTTTAGCACATTTGAGCAAGAACTGTAATATCTATTTAATATTTCTACAGAAGGATTAAATTCAAGGCAGGATGGAGAAGGTTATTAAAGCAGCAGGCAGTCACGTAGGAACACGTACTGTTACATTTAAATTACTCAAATTTTCAAAAAAACATGACAAAGAGTAAAAACTAAGTAGTAGCAAAAACATGAATAACATTTTCTAGATGCTGTTACAGGCTGTTTACTGCCCACAGCTGGGGTGAATTGTGCTGAAGGCAGAAACATGCAATGATATTTAAAAGAACTCTTCAGGTGCTGAGGGTATGGGGAGTGGGTGGATTCAGTGATTAATGCGGCAGTGAGTGGGGACAGAAAGGGGAAATTTCTATTTTTCAAAACAATTCAGATAACCCAGTGACGAATATTAAAACCAGCCATGAGTTGCGCATCCTTCCGCTCGTGCACGGCTTCAAATCTCTTTGTCTTCTCCTCATCCTCCTCTTAGTCATGTAATGGAGTCCTCACAGCAGCACAGCAACACCTGATTAATGTGTAGCTGAAATTAACAGCTCTCTTAGTCAGAGAGCTAATAATAAAAATCATCACACCTACATCTGAAGTTATTATATTTTTTGCTTGGGGGCAAGTATGTTATTAACACAGAACCCATCAATATATTGGACTGTGAGATAACGGTTGACACTTCCTGTTTCTCAGCGCCTGTAATTGTTTTTGGTACATTTATTTAATTTTTTACCACACAATGTGCTCACCGAATCGCAGAGTTTACATACAATTACATAAATCTGCCACTGGGAAACCAAGTCAACAACATTTCAGCACCTTTCAGGGGGAGAGAGAGCAGCATTAATTAAGATACACCTAATTACATTGGGCATATCCTCACTTTAACTGCTGCCATGAGTAACACAGGCTGATAATGAATAAACCCCTCAAAGCGCTTTACCTCTCAGAGCACCTGTTATCAGGATACAAGACCCAGCTCTGTGTATAGCAACCTGTTGACACGTCTTGTCAAAGCAAGAGAGGGAGTCAGCTGGTTTCACCCCGTATGTGCTATTAGTGTGTGAAACCTGTGTGAAATCAGACTGTGCGAAAGAGCAGAAATCAGAGGAGTCAGACCTCCGTCCCTTTAAATGAGTCAAACTGCACCTAGCAGACCGATTCTGCAGTCATCTCTGACAAATGTGAAGAGCAAGGGCAGATGTGGTCAGGTTGAAACACACACCGTTTGACTGCAGACACATGTGCTGTTTAGGTGGTGATCAGAAGAGGCCAGCAGCTACAATGGATCCAAGCACAAGACTTGTTTTCATCGCAGGACATTGCAGACAAGCTCACATGTGAATTTGTTACAAGCTCCGAGCATGAGTTGCCTGTAAAGACATGATGTGTCCTCTTTTGTGCAGGGAAAAGCAGACAACGTTAGCTAGCACGAGACAGAATTCAGCGCTTTTTCTCCTCCAGTTTTCTTTCAATGTCAAAAGTAACATTTCTTGCAGGAAATTTCTCAATTCATCCATTTCTGAAGTAGGAGATTCACATATTTAATAGGTCAGACAGCTAATATCTTACTGTGAATACACAAATTGGTTGTTCACTTTATGTGTACCACAGCTCACATCCAATAATGCTGCTTTCACAAGTTTTCAATAGCTTTAATATTGTTATTAAGCCAGTCAGTTGACCTATTTAATGTTTCATTGCCTATATAAACGCAAAACATTATCAACAATAGAAACATTACATAAACACTTTTGGCCTATTATCCTTACAAACATTTCACTATTACCCATTTTATAGCATCACTGCAGTGTGTTGACCTGAATGAGCGACTATATCAAGTGGTGAAGGTCACACTTTTGTTGGTAAGTCAAATGGTTCATGTTAATGCACAGACACACAGTGAAAGGTAGAATTTTACCTCATTGTTTAAAAACAGGACCCAGTAAATTTCTAATCTGAGAAAATGTGATTTTCTGCATCAAACCTTATCAAAACAGCACCAGAGTGGCTTAAAAAGTTGTTCATACAATGTGACGAGATAGCGTACACTACTAATCTGCAGCCCATTTTTTCCAGGAAAAAGGAAGAGGTGGGAGACATCAGTTGTGTTCACTCAGCAGGCTGTGGAAGAAGATAAATGCTGCTGAATGAGCGACTAAACCGATGTGAGACGTGGGCACGGTGGAGAATCAGCCTGGAGGACAGAGGGAGCTGTCCAGAGGTTTGACTGAGTTTCTTCATCTCCTCCCCATCAGAGCAGCGGATATCCCCCCGTTGTCCATCACATCATGATTATTGAAGAAAAGTGAGTGAGAAATAGAGAACGCAGCCCCCAGTAGATCAGGCAAAATGGGCTCAACCTGATTAAACTGAGCGTATAGATGCAAATTTCCAGTGGAGATGAGGAGATAAGTGAGGCCTAAAGAGCCCCATTAGTGTGGGAGTGTAAAATAAAACAGTCGAGTGTCTTATTACAAAGTATTGAACATCTTTATCATTAACACATGAATTCTAAGCTAAACCTTACTCCACATCACAGCGGAATTATATGGTTGTAGCTTTACATTTCTGTCTTTTCATCCATATCTTTCACCGTGAAAGCAAAGCAGTGTGTCAAATAATCTTCCAAAATGTTGATCTGTTCCTTTAAAACCACAACGTTTGCTGTGGCTAAATGTCCTGCCTGTGCACTGCTATTGACTGTTATTGCTCAGTGCAGCAGCTCACTATGTTTCTGACAGTGACAGTAATGTCTGTTGAAACTAGAGCAATCACAAGACAGCAGGGGCGTGGGAAAGGGTGGACAGAGGGTGCTAATTTTCAGGTCCAAAAGTGTGCAGGGGCCCACAAAAATTGCTTGTATTAATAATTCTGAAATCATCGCAGGCCTCAGAGACTGCCCACATAAGCGGCCCAGCCTCAGGTCTGCCCCTGAACAACAAGTCATGCATTTTTCACCTTTCATCTTTTCACGTCAGTTGATTCAAATACACAGCAGGATTTTTTTTAAAAGAGCTGCATAGAAGCCATAAATTAGAGTCACAAATCACTCAAAGAGTGAAAATATCTGATCAAAAGTGCTTTCCCTGTGAAAATAACCAACATTAAAGAACTAGAAGTGATTATAATTGTACAAGCCAATAATAAAATCTGCTCACATTCACAACTGTTGTATTGCATGTGTTCATGTGCAAACTATATTCCTGAACACCTGTCTCCTCTCCTACAGACCTTCCTCATACGTAGTCCACAATTTCTGTTTTTTCTTTAAAAAATATGGGCTTTTTTGTTGCTGGTTATTTGTTATGTGATTCAGTGTTTTGTTTTGAGTTTTGCCATGTAATTACTGTAAAATGTTGATTTATTTTATGATTGTGTTATTTGATTTACATTTTTTAATTTGTTCCATGGAGCGGTGTGCTCTTTGTGGCCACAATATTGTGGCAACAACTCTCATCCAAAATCCATAGCCGAAGAAATATTTTCCTTACAAGGCTTACACCAATATGAGGAATATGAAAAAAGGAATTTTTCTGTTTTAACAGAGCGTCTTTTCATCCAAACTCAATTACTCCCAATAATGACCAAGTTCATACTATCACGACAGCAGTATCATATTCATCAAATGATCATCACTCAGCCAGTTCATCGTCGCACTGAGTCAAACAGAGGAGGGGGGAGAAAAACAATAATGTTTCTGAGCTCTAAATTGTGTTTGCTGATAGCGCTACTGCTTGGCTGGCTGTTGATGGATATTACTTTCCATGCCGTTCCCCAGGCCGCCATGTGAAGCAGTGCCTTTTGAAATGAGCGATTGTGTGATGCTCCTCTTAAACTAGTTCAGCATGGCGTCGTTCATCATCTGTGGCACTGCCAGCGGGGAGCAGCAGCGTCCCCACGTCTGCCAGTCACTGTGGGGTTACAGGGAAAGCCGCTGTCTGCAACCTCACAGCGCTGCGCTTCGCACCGGGCCACTGAGATAGCACTACCTTCACATTTCACATGCGTCTGAAACAACTGAGCCACGGTGATAGCTATTTTAGTCGCTATTTTAAAAGCACTGCCACCCTGCATCTATCCCGTATTAACACCAAAAGATTTGCAACAGAAGTTTCTCCTGAGGGCAGAGAGGAGCGCAACAGCAATGCATCATCCACACAAAAACTGGGACTAGAACATTTTTAACAGCATCTTGCAGTTGTTGAATGTGCTAACTGTGTTTTCTGTCTTAAGGACCATGTACATAATAATGGTAGAGTCTGCACAATCACAGATTGGAATGATAAAAGTTTTTCCTCATTAACTCCCACTGTTAACTGGTTTCATCAGTTTGTTAGTGCTCCAGCTTCCGACTGTGCCATACTTCACAGCTCTCCTTTTTCTGCAGCACATCTAAAATCCACACCTGTCAACACTCGAGTCTGTGTTTATGTGTGTGTGTGTGTGTGTGTGTGTGGGGGTGTGTGTGTGTGTGTGTGTGTGTGTGTGTATGTGTGGAGAGAAAGTTGTTTGCATAGGAAGCAAACATATTGTTAGCAGTTCATTTAAGGCTGACTTTGGATCTGCTGTTGCTGGGGATGCTTCACCTGCAGTGTTTAGGGAAAAGCAGGCTTCAGCTTTTCTCGGGCACATCTGTATTCTTATTTCCAAAAACATTTCATTATTGTCTCTGAATTTAATGGGCTCGACTTGAAGTGCCTCCAAAGTGCAGCTGCTACACCCACCAGTTTCTACCTGCTGTACACATGGAACTACGGTTTTGTGAGTAGATAGAGAGCTGTTGTTGGTCACCAGAAACTGGCAAAGGTCTAAATAAAACTGGCTGCCCTTTGAATGCACTGCAGTTTCACAGTGGTTAAAAAAGGAACATCCACAGTGTGTGTAATAGCACAGAAGACTTACGGCCTGGTCACACCAACATTTAAATTTAATTTCAAAGAAACGTCCATGACCGGTAAACAGCCTTCACTGTGCTGACCTCTGTGGGGACAGAGAGCCCGAGAGCAAGCTATCGCTGCTTATTGGCTCCACAAAAGAAAAATGGTTTACAGACGTTTATGAGACAGGAGTCAATGGTACAGATATGACTTCTGAATTAAATGTGTGAACTTATCCCTGTAGGGACTGAGTTGATAGCTTGCTAACTCTCAGCTCGCAAGCTATGGGGCTATCTCTAGTTCAGATAACTGTGATGTGACTGGCTAACAACAGAGACATTTTCTTGACTGGCTTGGACCTGTGGTTAAAGTGGTTAACTTATAAGCCTGTCCTGCAAACAGGCTCCACATGACCAAGCTTCTAGTGGCACATATTTAATAAAAAGTCATTTTGCTGCAGTTTCTGGTGTGATCAGGCCATTGAGCTGTTTTTAAACCTAAATAATTAAATATGCTGAAGAAATAGGCCAAATTCTGTACACGTACATATACATTTGTGTATACAATACAATCCAATACATTTAAATTGTCCACTTCTCACAGAATTAAGCTTGTGTTATTTTCAAGTGTGAGAGTGGCTCCCCTGTATTTAATTTCCGATGCATTTGCTGGTATTTTCCTCTATGAACCGCTGTTAAATAAGCTTATTCAAAATAAAAAAGGGGGGATTTGATTGCAGTTTAGTTTTAATTCAGCAGCATAATGCTTTTTGTTTGTTGTAAAAAAGACAAGTTGCTGGCGCGGTCTTACCCTAGCTTGATAATGGTGCCATCAGCTCTGTGTCTTAAGTCATTAGACACAGTTAATGATGATGCTTTAAGGATGTAAAGCTGTAATTAATTTCTGACTCACCCTGCGCGTGGTGTGGGCCGAACCTCGATCTACATGGAAGCTCAGTCACTGGCTTCGGAGACCATCTTGGACATGTTTGTTTTTCTTTTTCTATCTACTTATGACTCAGATTTCTGAAGCTCAGTATGATATCTGAAGCTGTCAGTATTCTGGGAGCCAACACTTGTGTTTGCTTGCCATTTTTCATCAAACTTCAAACTGAGGTGAGTAAAAGAAGGAAATATAAGTAAACCACTTTGATTCAGTGTTTGGCTGTTTTGCCCATTTCACATATACTTCCGTGCCAACACTCTTTCTGTACATAATAATAAAAAATATACAACTTTGACACAATAAATCCAACGTGATGTGTAGGCAGCGGAAATATCTCAAGCAACACCTTGCAAGTTGTTTTTCATACAGTGCACATACAGTTCCAAGGTGCAAAAGCTGACTTTTAATTATATGTATATATTCAGAAGCAGGTGTAAATCTGATACGTATTTAGCACACAGCTCTGCCACTGCAGACCGTCAGCCCGCATTCTTCTTGTCCCTGAGCTGGCACTGTTGAAAACCAGTTTACAGCTTAGTCTAAATTTATGTGGCCTGTCTAATTTTCAGAATGTGATTGGTTCTGGCCACCAGACAGAATACTGTGATTTCTCTTTACTACATGCCAAATAAATGTGCTCTGCATTTTTACTCGCTTTTAGATGTGGTTTGTAGTCTGACCAAGACGCCCCAAAGCAACAGTGGCTGGACATGTCTTCTATGGGCAGATACAGTTTTATATAGCTCCAGCTCTCAAAGGTCACTTACAGCTGTTCAGTATGATTTGCCAGCTATTTTGCGTAAACGTAATGTAATTGAAATGAATGTTGCTCTTTCCTTTACACTGGTGAAAAATGCCCCTTAAAAGGCACACACACTCTTGCACACACTCTCTCTCTCATACACACACACACACGTAATCAAGGGTTTTAACACTGAGTGTAATTGACAAACTGCATTGCAGAGCAGCAGGAGAAGCTTTCGGGCATTTTTCATTTAAAACTGTTTTGTCATATTGCATTTCATTTCACTGCGGCTTCAAATTTGATTACATCTAGTCTGAGGTTCAATTACTTATAAGGGTCACCATCTGACAGCTGTTCTGTAAGGACTGTAAAAATTACACACACTCTACATCCCCTTAAGTTACACAGGACTATGGCTCTAAAAAACAGATTTAATCAAAAACTGGTCTTATGATCTTGTGGCTGTACAGAAAACAGCCTGGTGACCAAAGTCTCATTAGTTTAATCAGTGTCAACACCTCTTTGCCACATTAGGCCCAAGTAAGTGAGCACAGAGAAAGTGCTGCACAATTATAAGGTGTAAAGTGTGTATGAAGTTGTAATGACCTTTAAAACGACCACAGACTACGTACTGGATCAAGCTTTGAGTCTGAACAAAAGACAGTGTAAATAGGTAGGATGTCTGGGAGTCACAACCTCAAAGGAGTGATGGCCTTTGATCGTGAAGTCTGAAGTGCGAAAGTCAAAGCAAGCCCTGTTCAGATAACCTCTAGTGAAGCTAGAGACCTGCAGTGAGGCAAAAATGTGACAAGAGAGAAACACCATGGCTTCTAATGTGGTAACGGGATTGTTGAATTGATTTCTGAATTTAATGGGAAGCCAGTGCGAGAAAATCAAGGTGTGGGATTGCAAATGTATCTGCAATTTTCTGAGCGGAAATCATTTGCGAAGCGTGATACTGCCAACATTTGCGATCTCTGTTTAAGCAAGTGCTTGCTTTTGCGAAACACCTGGAACGAATCCCTTGCAGCTGCCCGACCACTTCAAGAGATCAAGAGATGACCTGCGGAGTCAATTAAACGGAGCCGCATCAGTCTGAGCGGGATGAAAGATGAGCAGAAATGATCTTCTCATCTGGAGGAATAATGGGCTTAGTGATATTCCTCAGGTGGTAAAAAACAAGAAAAAAGGAGGCAAATGTTCTGTAATTTTTCTGTGCTGCTGGAAATAAACACAATATTTTAGTATACGGACAGTGAGCCACTATGTGGGACGTGTGGTTGATATTAAGTAGAACAGTGACATACGTATTCCGCTGGACTCCAACAGAGAGAGACCTCTGGCTCTCAACTCTTTGTTTAATCACCTCTCCAAGGGATACACAGCTTCACTGAGCCAGGTTAGCTACAGGCGTGACATTCACACACACATACACACAGCACAATAACAAAACCTTTTCACCACTTATTTTCACATTACCTAAATTCTATACGTACCTGCTTATATCTCCAACATGTCTTTTCCTCTAATGGTGGAATAAACATACATACATGTGAATATCAAAGTGTTCTGTTGTCTCTTGTCAGCCTTGTCCAATATTCACTCCACTTTTATCATCAGTTTTTTTTTTGTCTCTACCATAGAGAAATATTAAATGTTACATTTTGTTCACCCTTCGTGCTAAATACCTACAGCTATTTGTTGTTTGCTGCTAGGTGCTGGCAGGGGCCTGCATTGGCTGACAAAGTTTGTTAAAAAAATTACATTTCAAATTACATTGTCAAATTGTACTTTTTTTTTCTATTGTAACATAAACATATTGATCTGTGCAGCTTTAATTTGTATCATCTTTTATTCCTTTCTCAGGTGCTGGGTTTAAAAACACTGCTCAGATATATGAGTGACTGACAGGCATTATCCTTCTTTTGTCTTTTGTTCACTTGGAGGATGCTGCCATTCGAAATGAATAATAAACATAGTGGCCAGACATACACACGGACTAAATTGTTGGTACCCCTCTATACTGTAAGAAAGAAAAACTCGCCATAATTTTTGTCTCAGTCAGTTTGTTTTTTAAAATGATTTTGTTGAACTACAATTCAAAAGCAATATCTGATTTTCATTGGTTCATTTTCAAGATCAAGTTATTTCAGTGACCTTTGTAGGTTTTCCTTTCTTTAACACAAGGTTACGAACAATTCTGTCCACACATGTATGTTGCATAGTCTGAGCTTTAACAATACAATAAAAGAACCACACGATGAGCACTTCTTTTTTCAGACAGTGGATGTGAACACACGAAAGAGAGGCAGAGCTAAAAAGAGGGGTTAGAGTAGGAGGAAAAGTACAAGGAAGAGCGAGGCCAAGGAGAGCCACGCTGTAATCTCTGATGAGATTCATGCCACTTTGGTTAACAGTGTAGAAATCAGAGCTGTATTAACCTTCACAGGTGATACTTTCTCTGCTTGACCAGGTAGAACAGAATACACCCTCATTTTCTTTTGTCTTTACAAAATATGAACACAGCTTTTTTTTTCTTTTTTCTTTTTCTTGTCCTATATGAAGAATACTTTACAAATCCATCTGTGTTTGCTGAGATGTATACAGTATTTCAGAATACACTAATTATATTCTTCTGTATTCTTCTTCTTCTTCTGACGTACACTATAGGACAACACTAAAAATGCAAATTGCTGCCGATTAGATTATCACAGTGGTGATTTCTGCTTATCAGAGTGTTTTCCACTGAGTGCTTCAGTGTTCAATTAGTCCTTAGAAATGTCTGTTCATTTGATGGAGTGTGTGTGTGTGTTATTTGAAGACAAAATTTCAAAACAAACTTGAGAAGATGTTTTATTGTTCTGAGTGCAGTGTTTGCTTTTTTTGTATGTGTAGGAAGCAACTGACTATTTCATGGGATATTTATTGACTCGTTAAGTGTAAAAACGGTGTGCTGCACCAACCTGTGAACTTTACATTTTTAAAGCTTGGTAGCACTTATTCAAGTTATCATGTCAAATAACAATCACTCACTTTCATTTATATTTATTTATGTTTCAATTTATCTCCGTACTTCAGAAAGCAATGCAGCAGTGGCCTTGATTCAGATCGTGTTTAGCTCTCCTTTATGCTGCGCAGCTAATCAGGTACCTGCAAAAGGGAGCTTCAAAACAAAGAGGCAACACCAAAACCAAGGTCTGCCTGCATGCCTGTAGTCACCTCTTTGTTGTTTCAAAGTGTAAAATGTTTTATCGCTTAATGACTTGCACCTGGTGAACAAAAGTGGCATGAGTGTGTTTTGAATAGCAATTATGTGGAGTATCAAAGGAGCTATTACATAATAAGGATTTTCCCATTACAACCAAGGTCTTTTTTATTGTTTTCCCCTCAGACATTCACATATTCAGGCACTGACCCTTGCACTGAACGAAAGATCTGATTCCTACTTTTACTCAGACCAGACAAAAAATCTGGTGGAGCAGTGTGTGTTTAGGAGTGTGTGGAGTGTTCAGCATCCAATCTTGCAGAACGTAAAAATCAGTTTCCCACACATTTAAAAAACACAAAGTCAGCATCCCCGATCTTAACTTTCTTGTGTTTCCTGCATGTTCGTCTGTATTCTTGTTAGAGGGAGCAAGTGAGTCAGAGGATCTCTGCAGGTGGCGAAGCTGTTTGGGGACGATGAGCGATGGTGTGTCTTGGGCCCCATCTTTAATTCAGACGTCTTGTGGCTCTGTGTTGGAGAGAAAACAGGAAGGTTAAGATACAAGATTGATGCTCAAGTGGGAGACGCGCACAGCCAGCATGAGTCACACAGCTGAGGCATCATGCAACAAAACAAGCACTAGATTTGCAGTTCATATGTCATGCCATATCTATCGACTAGCCTGTCTGGTTTTGTTGTTTTATTCATAAATCACATCAGATACTGTCTTCCCATGTGTTCTGTTCTGTTGAATGATTGTTGAAACATTAACAGAACATGCAACTGAGAGGAATATTTAAGAATTTCCATTCTGAACAAATATGGCCAGGCCAAAAATAAGCTACTGTGTCACCTTCAAGGACCCGTCAAGTAAACACCATTCAGACACACTGCCACTTAAGTTGGAGCCCCGGACAACAAGCACTGCTGAGTCTGTTAGTTTGTGGTAGTTTTCTGAAAGACAAAATGATTTAGCTATATGGGCCACATAAGCAAAACAAGTGTTTGAATGGTCTCTCTACAAATGAATAATAAAGGACATCCCTTAAGGCCATAATCATCTCAGTTATTCTGTGTTTCGGGGATCCATATTCAAATATTATTAGATGAGAGTGAAGACATAAAACTCCACTATCAACCACTGGAGGCTGCAATCTCTGTTACGTCCCACTGTATGAAAGTGTCGGACAAAATGAACAATATGCTGACAGTTGTACATAGCCTAGCTGGTGCTGTGGGAAGTAAAACGCTAATAATTGATGTTCTGTTATTAATAACTTACCAGTGTGTGCTCTTGAGTTATAGAATTCATGCTTTTGAATAAATCATTTTCGAACAAGAATTAACCGAACATCACACTGAACAACAGTGTTGACAGTTTTACACGTGTCAAAAATAAGACAGGCAAAAAGTATCAGTGATCAAAATAAAATATATTTATATTTTAAAAAAGTTATGCTGAATTCAAGCAGCTCATCTAAAATGGTCCATGTCCCAAAGACAGTGTTCTGTGTTACTGATAGCAGGTAAAGTGGTCCAAAACTTCCAATGAAGCATAACAACTGTACTGAAAAGAGTTTCAAAAGACGAACCTGAATGCTGTGTCCTAGTGATAGTTCAGTTCATCTTATCTGCTTTTCCAAATTTCTCGAAACACTTGCATTGCATTGCAAAGATGCATTGTTCAAAACAGCTCATACATGCAGCAAAACAGCACAGTTAACCTGTAAATGGTTGCAACTCACCCAAAACCTTTAATTCACAAGTCAAAATGGAGCCAAATGAAGCATTTATTGCAACTAAATTGACATTCCTTTCACCTTTGACAGTCTGTAAAACCAGTGTGGTCAAACTGTGAAGATGTTTTGTCAGAATGACGGAGGACTCTGGAGGTGTGTTCCTCTTCCCCGCATTTCCAAACAGTTTTAGCCTTCTTTGTTTTCACTCATAGTGAATGTCTACTGTAACAGGCTGAGATTTTACTTGAGCTAACCAGCTGCTGTTGTGCATCAAACTGAATGCTCTCCAGATGCTGGTTTCAAGAGTCCAAGGTTTCACAATTCGATTTGTAAAGCAAAATAGCACTCAGATTTGCATGTAATGAGAGGGAAAAACAAATTCATTTTTCCTTCGGTGGTCACACAACACAGTACAATAGAGTAAGCAGGGAAAAATTTACACAGCCTCACACAGAACAAAAACATGTAGTCCATCAATACCAAAATACACGTACTGTGAATAAACAGCAGGCCAGGCCAGTAAATGCAGCATACTACAAAATAAAGTTACTTATGCTGGGAACCACTGGACATCCTGTTTCTCCTGTGTTTGACCCCAGATTCTCATCAACATCCAACACCTTATTATCTTCCTAGCGATGCAACAGGGGAAGAATCACCATGTATGCTGCTACCCTACTCTTCACACTTCTGCTGTTTTGCCATCACAAGCAGCGTCCTTTGCAGCCCGTAAAGGCTTCAACGATAAGACTTCAAAAGTCTCCTTCAATAGGACTCAAGAGTGGAGAACCCATCACTCTTGGATGGGCCCCAAACATTTCTCTGATGACATTGCCATGGTGGAAGCTAACATTATCCCAAACAATGACCTAAAAATTGGCAAGCCATCTGCCACCAAACCTTTGCCATTCTCAGGGATGAGGGCCATTGTAGACAGCATCGTGGAAAGTCAGCAGGTGGTGGTTGTTGTATGGCCCATTGATGGGAATATGTGTATTCCCCCCATTTTTGGAAATTGCGGCACACATTGTTTTATTCCCACCACGCTGCCCTGGCACATCCACCGTGGCCTGGTGCCTTTTGCCAGTTTTAAAACACCCTCATCGACAAATACAAGAGTGAGTAGGATTTCATTTACTTCCAGGTGCATTATTCTCTACAAGCAACAACAGTAACAAATCAAATGCACTACAGAGTCTTACAATTGCAGAAAAGTACAAATGCTCTGTGTTCTCCTTGACAACTACAGAAAGTATATAGGCCATGATGAAAGGAAAAGACTTGGCACTGTTCATTGTATAGGGTAGATAATGTGTGTAGGACACAACAATGCTTACCTTTACATAACAGTACTGCAGCTCCTTCACTCTGTCACAGTTCTTCTCACATGGTACTTTGCAGAGTTGCTTCACTGTCACTAACATCTCTTCAGCACTCTATTGTCGACAGGCTGACAGAGCTGATGTCTCTCCTAGTCTCGTGGCATTATTTGCAGTGTCCATGTTGGAGATCTCCTGTTCTGTTCCTGCCAAGGCATACAAAACGCTCGTCTGCCACCACCATTTGCCACCAGGTTGTAGTGTCATCCTGCATCTAGAGCATATTAAATCTATTGTAGTGTACTCTGCTGCACTATAGCATTACTGTAATTGGAAGAGCATGAAGAATTACAGTATTGGATGATTACGTACCTATATCCCTGTTAAATGTTTGGATGATCGATGACGCTGTGGAATGGCTTACGTTTCTCTGCACCAAGCGACCTGCCTCTGCCGTTGTGGGGCTATATTGATACATGGTCTGTAAGCATGGCCTGTGTTTCATCTGGAATACATCTGTGTCTTTGCACTCTTCTGCATTTTCCTAATGTCCTTATATTCCTAGATAAATATATATTCCTATAGGATTGGCAAATCCTATATATATATATATACCTATATATATATCCTGTCTACCCTTTGCTACACCACCATGCATCCTCACTCCTCTTCTTCTTCCACATGCAGGCTGTCTAGTGTTTATCTAAGCAGGCTTCTCCATGTTCTACATACACCTGTATGGTTGATCTAAGATCAAAATGTGGGCTCTGCATATTTTGACAATTAGATGAACTCTTCTGCATGTGATGACATACACAGTGAAACATATTTTTGCATAAAACTATTCAGTTGAGAAGAAACATACAACCAATAATTGTTCAAATTATAGACAATTATGCTTAGTCACTTGCCTAAATGTGCTAAATATTTCCAAACAGGAACAAAGAATGAGAAATGCTCTTTCTGTTGTGCGCAAGTAACAAAATGTTGTGAAGAATTTCACATATTGTTTTGACAACTTAAACTGTCATTTGAGAGTTGAGCCAAAACAACTGACAAAAATTGTAAAAGAGAGAGGAGATTAAATCATTTACCAAAACACAGATGTTAGCCTGCCACTAACAACCCGGGTGCTCGAAGCGCCTCTGAGTAACCACAACAACCGAATTTCATTTCTTGCTCCAACTTGACAGTAATTTGAAAGCACAAATCAAAAATATGTGCGTACAGATTTTTAAATATATATTCCTGATAACCCTGATTGCCAGTACTAATAATGCAGAATATATCCCGTTAGGAGAAAAGGCATAAATATCAATACAAACAAGCTGAGTAAATCCAATGCAATCTCCTCATTTATATATTGTGGTTAAAGATGAAATTTTGCCCTTTTTGTGGTAATCAGGGGGTCCCTGAATCAACCAAGAATCATCCTCTGGAGACTTTGAGCATCCATACATAATTGTCACACTGCATACTGGACAAAAAAAAACCCATAATAAACTATCATAACCATAGTATTAGCGGTAATATATCGGGTTGCATCAATGGAGCTTGTCTGTAAGTGTAAGTGTCATGAGTTCAGCTTGTGGACACAAGTGGGGCCTTCATCCAGCAACCGATCACAGTCAAAACCATGATATCTGTCAGACGATAAGGGGAAGTGTGGGTAAGACAGTGCTATAATTAATCGTGCATACAGCAGTTCAAATGTTCCCCAAGATACAGCACCTGTGAAAATCAAAGGAAAGAAATGCGTACAATAAGACACACAAATCAGAACAAATGTCTAATCATTAGCCTGCTAACTCGATTCATGTGAGTATCACATCTGGAACTCACAGATATTCATATTTTGCCAATCCTATTTAAAATCTAATTGGAATACTGTGATAATAATTAACAATTAGCTATTCACTGAATTCATACATATACATCATTAACATACTATATAAGTACCAGATTTACATATTTACAATATGTTATGTACAATATACTGCAGTTGACTATGAATGAGTGGGGGAGTGTGTGGAGTCAAGTAAAAATTTTACTTTTTTTTTTTGTTTGTTTGTTTGTTTCATACTATAAATATTATGATAATCAGATATGTGATGTCTGTGACAGACACAATATACCATAGAGGAAGAAATTGAACAGAATAATTATATGCAGCATGGTCTTATATGAAGACAGCTGCAGGGAATAAAGAGTGAAAACAAGTAGCATCGGTTGTTAGACTGTTTATGGAATGTTTCTATCATGTGGTCACCATTTGTCTATCACATACAGTTTTTATACTTCCTGCTTCTATTTTGTTTTTACTCTTGCTATGCGTGCAACAGGAACTATCCCTCAGGGAGAAAAAAAGGAGTTCTGAATTTGACTGACCTGAATCGAAAGGTGGATGGACGTGTTGTGTGGCACTATATGCAGTGTGCAAAATACACTGACATTTTTGAATGTGGAAATGTCAAGGTGGTACCTTAGACAATCATGTGTGTTTGTGTGTTTCTTTCTCTTCTGTGAGTTCTATGAGTTTTGCAAGGACATTTTGCATACCTGACAGAGGTTTGGACAGGTATTGTAAGTGGATAGTTGTAATAAGTAGAGAAATGTCTGTTTGGGAGTGTGTGTGTGTGTGTGTGTGTGTGTGTGTGTGTGTGTGTGTGTGTGTCTACCCCTTTTGTTTAGTTAAACGACTGCGCCCTCCGCACACTCCCTCATCACATTCCATATGTTAAGATCAGCTGTGATGGACAACAATTGTTGCCCCATATTTGGCTCTTTCCATCACATTCCAACTTCCACTGCCAAACTAATTTACTCCCGCCGCCAGCACTCTTCGTGGTTGCCTTGGAAACGAAACTTGTGGTAGCTTTTTCTGTTTAGTGAAAGTGAAGTAATTGATGCATTATATGCTAATCAGAAATAACAGTGTGGGTAGGATGATGTGGATGTTCACCCAGTTGGCATACCAAGCAGATGCAGATGAGTGTAAAGCTGTCTGTTTCCTGGGCAGACCTTTGATGATGAATGCCAGGCGCAGCTCTGCTGATGGAAACGTCTGCTTCCTGCTCAGCAGACCAGCAAAGACACAGTCAATGGAATATTAAAATCATTATATCTCAAAATGAAAAAAATTGAGAGTTGGAGGCAGGAAACAGTGGTGAGATAAGTAGTAGTGATTGTACAGAGGGAGCCATTTCAGCCGAATGGAATTTCTCAGATGCTGCTGTGGTCATCACTGATCTTCTCTGTGCAGGTAAAAAGACTCTTTTTATGGTGGGATAGATATAGTGTATATATCTATGAGGTCTTAATAGAGGAACATATGCACCTAGCTGAGAATGCATCACTTTTATGTCACCAGAAGGACAATTACTTAAATGGCTTCCTCATTGTTTCTCTTTGTTCTTATTATTCCCAGAAGAGAGTTGCTGATGAGCATTGCTGTATGTGAAAAAAAATACAGCAGTGCATCATGATACAGTAGCAATGATTTGGGTTCCTGACTGTTGACAGGGAGAAAAAAAAGATAAAAATGGAATAAAACTGAAGTGCAGTGTTGTGAATTATTTAGTGCAGAGGCCGTAGCAAAGATCTGACTACGTGCTCATTTAGGAAGATTAACAGATGTGGCAAATCACTCTGCTGTCAATCCTTTCCGGTCCCAAGCTGAAGAACTATGAATAAATTGGGTTTCATATCTCCTGTGGGAACTATTCTTTATGAGGGTCCTCTTTTCTTTGCTTCCCCACACAGTACGTCTAAAAAAAAATAATAAAAAAAAAAGGATGCATTTGTTATCCAAGCCGACTGAGGGCCATTGTGTTGCATTCTTCTCTGTTGCCTTATCTCACTCATTCAAATTCTGCCCTGACAGCAACTTCTGTATCAGGCTTACTTACAGGAGGAAACACATTTGTGCAAGTTCTATGTAGAGCTGCACATAATGAGAAAAATATGGTGCTGCTGAACAGGAGATAAGTGTAACCTCCTGCGACACTGAGAGGCTGCCGGCCACACATTTTGTAGAATAGACGAATGTCGCTGTCTCACAGAGATGTATCTCTTCACTCTCAGCATCGACGTTGTTCTACGGTGCTGACACTCCTGTGTGCCTTTACTTCCATGATAAGTTTCTGACTTAGTCCCACCTCACTTCTCACATCTTCACTTCTTTACAGCCTGTCCTCTAGCAGAGGCGCACTCAGACCCAATGAAGACACTTTCACACAGACATTAATCTGCCACCGGCCACAGCCTTGCCTCAAGGCCACAGATATACTGTCCAAGGAGAATAAGAGCTGCACTTCACCACCCTCCTTCTCTCTCTCTCTCTTCCTCCCATCTCTCACTCCATCTCCGAGCCACTGTTTAGACAGGAAACCACATGCTCAGAGAAGCTGTTGTCTTGTTAAATGGTACAACTGAGGAGGAAATGGATAACGGCCAACCTTGATAATTTTACATCCTCTGCCTCAGACAACAGACTGAATCACTGGCAATGATTTGCCTCAAAGGCCTCTGTCCTTTATGCCGCTTTATTAGTCAGTACTGTCACGCCTTTTACAGTTTTTACCGTTTTTCCTCATTCTGTGACAAACAAGATTAAAGAGTCCACAGCCCACGTGTGAAGCTGTGTCTATAGTAGGGCTTTGAGCCTGTTGATGTTCAGCTAGTATGAAGTTTCTCACATTCAGTATCTTAGTTTGGCTCTTTTGCGTGCTAATTTTTGCTAATTAGCAGTAAACACTAAGCAGCAGGAAGGCTGGGGGAATATTTGACTGTGCCTTGTTTGAGCAGTAGAAGTCAAACACTCAAGGCAAACTGATGTGGTCACTTGAAGGCTCACATTTACAATCTCACAGGTGACATGGACTTTAAGTGCAACAATGAAAGCTGTATTATTAATTAATTCAACAGGCAGTTTGTGATCACTATTATCAAATCCGGGTGTGATTGCTGCTGAGACGTGGGCTCATTGATTAAGGGTTGATTCAAACTCTCTGTAAGACTTAATCTGAACTGCAATTAATCAAGCAGGGTGATCTCTTTGACAAAAAATGTCAAAGAGACTGTGCGTTGAAAACAGCTTGATTGGAGAGGACAACCACAGAGTAAAAACAGCCAATTCAGACTGTTCGACACAAGCAGCAAATTGGCAAGAAATTAAAACTAATGAGCAATTACCCCACCAATGAACTTCTATTAATGTCTGTTTTCTCAATGCTCTCCAACGGAATTCTAATTTCTACTTATTCAATCAATCTGAATAAATATGACACTTGTTTTTAGTTCCTTAATCTTTCATTGTGTTCGCCAAGAGCCACGGAGAATGGGCTTTTGCATTCTGATGCACATCCAAGAAATAACTCATAATCTCTGTGCTCCTCCTGAAAGACTGTGAATGCAGTGTACACAGACAAACATATTTCTCCATAATCAAAACATGGCAACCACTATTTGTTCCATTTATTTGTACATTCATAAATACTTTATTTGCATGCAGCTTCCATTATGAGCCTCCTGCCCATATTTCTGCCATATTAAAGCTAGTTACCCTTTAGAAAGAGAAGAGCTGCACTCTGCCTGAACTGCAGGCTCATTTCCGATTGAATCTGGTATCCCCTCCCGATGTGACGGCACATGAAAGACCCTTCAGCGCGGGACAGTAATGACTTAACAGGGTGCATTCACAAAGAGAAATATCTAACAATATAATCAATTATTCACCCACTCTCTCAGCCCTGAAAAACTATGGCGCAGCAGAGGATAAGCATGTGTGCATTTCTTTGATGATGGAATTCAACCCTGTTATGAATGAACAGTGAGGTAAAGTGAAGGTTAGTATTGTTGGGTTTTTTAATGAGCCAAAGCATTGTTGTGTGGGTATTAACACTCTGAACTACGACTTCCTAGATCTGCAGTAATTTTCTCTCCGAAAGAGCTGAGCATAACGTCCAGTACCCTCAGCACGGGAAAGCATCTGAAGATTCATCATTAAAAAAAATCCTTAATAGCACAATGCCTGAACTTCCCATACAAGCGCATTTTCATAACTGTGAACAGATGTGGATGTGAGCGAGCGTGTGTGTGCGGAAACTGGATTTGCATGAGATGTTCTGCATTCAGAACATGGGTGCTTAAAAAAGATCATTACCACCACCTGCAGCTCACAGCCTGTTATAACATCCATTATATGAACATAAAATATAACATTACCTCTCGTATCATCCTCATAGGAAACTGCCAAATGGATTGCCACTCACCGAGCCACACAAGCTGCTTGAAAAAAGTTCAATCTGGATGCAACACTTCACCACAGTCATGGAGGAGATAATATAACAGCAGAAAATCATCATACAAAGGTCTTTGTGGAGGAGTAAAGCTACTCATTCTGCATTTCCAATTCATTTTATGCCAAGGGTTGCCTCTCCCGTGTTGCGGCATTAGACTGGCAGTCTGTGTGGACAGTTTTCCATACTTTTTAGGCTCAGAGTGGTGGAGCAGTGACACTCGCAGATATGAGGAGGCATCTGAGGCATCACAACTGAATAAAGTGAAGCACCATCTGCAATATTAATGGGGCAATTATGTAAATTAGACTCCAGCTTTCATCACTCAGAAAACAGTGATCTTCATGCCACAGAGAAATGAAGCTCATTGTTCAGACCTCTCCTTTCTGCTGTTTCACAAATATCTCATTGATGGTGTCGATAAGGCCGGAAGCTGGTTCATGTCCACGCGTCTGACTGAGGAGCCTGTACTCGCCTGCACATCTATTCCCGCAGAAGTCATCTGTGTCATAGTTCATGCTGCCAGATGAAAACAAATCCCTGCTGTCATGCTTTAATTCAGCATACAACGCTGAAGGCACACACGAGTAAAGCCCTCTCTAAAGACACTGTTGGTTCACACAGAGTATGAAATATGGGCTGGATTTACATTAGTGTCATCCCTGAGGTTTCACAAATTAAAAAAAAAAAAGACTTTACCATATAAGGTTTTCAGCAAACATTTCTGCTTGTGATGCCTCACTGTCTGTCGTCCTGACTTTTACATAGTCAAATGCTGCCCCCTAGTGTGGGAACAAGGGAGAAATTAAATGTAAATCATGGCTCCTGTTAATAAAATACAGTAATGCAAAACTTCAGGGATCCTCAAGTTGACCCTCCACAGGGAGGTGAGAGCACAGGTCAGACACAGATTACTGAAATATTAACAGGATGAAATTTTCCTTCAAAATTGTAATTACAAATGAAGCCATCACTGGAGGCTGGCAGCAGGCAACTTTTCCTGATTCATAATCAGCTGCAGAGCAGCATTCCTGGACCTATTGCAAGTTTTTGCAATGCATGAATGTAGCTCCTCTGGTTAATGGACGGTCACTAAACCGTGGTTCTTTTTACAGATTTTCTAGTACAACATAAAATGTAACGTG
>JBAJHX010000096.1:21989856-22012250 GCA_037176925.1 Amniataba percoides
TCAGTGGATTAAGATGGACGGGGGTGGGGAGGTGCAAGTGAAAGTATCTGTGGGCCTAATTATAATTTTTAAATCGAGTGGGCTCAGAGACTGCCTGTGCTCAAGTTTAAACTAACTTTGTCTTTCTTTCTGTCTACCAGTACAAGTTCAGCAGATTTGAAACTGCCGCAAAAGACATGCAGAATTACCGGCATGGCTACCCTGTAAGGCTCTCTCTCTCTCTCTCTCACACACACACACACACACACAGACTCTCAGCCTACACACTGCAAAGATTCACAGTTCCATGTCTCAAAGTGTAAGCAATTCATACACTGTATTTACTCATATCTTCCCTACAGCAGCAGATAATGCCTCAGCGCTGGTCAAATCCAACATCTGTAAGTACACACGGCGACTGTGTGCTGATATGATTTACTGTATGAATTGGTGATTGGCAATTCTGTTTTGCTGAGCAGAATGACAAACCTAATTTGAACTTCTACCACGGAGTGACGCCCTCCCTACCTGACGGTAAGACAGCACTTACAAGCACACTGTGTGAAGTCTATGGACGTGACTTAATGGGAAATGTGGTTCAGTTTGTCAAATCAGTGAAGCTTCAGTGTAAATCTGTATCAAGTAAGGATTAATTCAGCGGTCCTTGAACTCTTTTGCCTGTATGTCCTTGAAACAAAATGTCTGAAGGTCAGCCCTCATCACAGTTTTGAAATCTATGAGACAGTGAGCATCTCGGCTAAAGAGATGAGTTAAATACCTTTCAGAGGCCCGAAGTAACACAGTTCAGTGCTTCTTTAAAGAATAGCAATGGCTGGAGAAGAAAGAAAAAATTAACTGAATTCTGTGTTGTGGTCCAGCCACCAGGCTGTGAACAATGGGTTCATCTTAAGATGTGCAACTACCTTATTTTTATTCATCTGTTTACAAATGACCTTACTTCTGTAAGTGACTTGTCTTGGTCATCAGGTATCTACATACATGATTTCCACAAAAACTGGTCTGGAGAGTATGACGCTCTGGAATATGTACACACTTATATTCAGTGGTAAGTTACTCTATGATAACAGATGTAATGTAATATGTTCAGTTCTTTTTGAACAATTTGTAATAATTTAGTTTCCCTCATAGGTTGTTCCCACTGCAAGAGCCAGGTGTGAACTGTGAGGCCAGTATATTAACAAAAGAAGAAATCCAGGTAAGTTGCAAAACGTTACGACTTAAGAACATCTGTCACATTTTCTGACACGTTCTTCTTTTGCCTCAGGATTTCCTCGAAAGCAGCACTGCAAAGGGAAATCTGATGAAGTCCTACAAGCTCATGTTGGACTTTTATGGTATTGAGTTGTGCAACGAGGAAACGGGACAAGTCAGGAGAGCATCAAACTGGAGAGAAAGATTCAACAACCTTGACAGGTAACTGAATTTTAATTAAATATGTTCTTCACTAAAGTGACAGACCTCTCTTAGTAATCTCCTTTTTTTGTCTTTGTATTGTTTGTGTGACAGACACACTCATAACAGCCTCCGCATCACCCGCATCCTGAAGTGCCAAGGAACCCTGGGGTTCCCTCACTACCAAGCACCCCTGGTCCGCTTCTTCCTGAAGGAGACTCTGGTCAATGGAGAACTGCCAAATATCAAGGACAGCGTTCTCAACTACTTTATGTTCGCTGTCCTCGATAAGAGACAGCGCAGGCGTCTCATCAAGTTTGCCTATTTGAAATATGACTCTAAAGATGAGTTTGTGTGGTGCCCAAAGAAAATTCAGATGATGTGGTCAGACACTGCTGAAGCCATGGAATGGAGCAACTGAATCTGGAGAATGGGTTTTTGGAGCCATTTGACCAATGCCCACCATTTGTTTAATCTTTTTCCAGCTTTGAGTTGCTCCTCCATTTTCTCTGAATATTTTGCCCTGAGGAGAATATCACAGGGACAACAGTGGTGGTGATGATAAATTATCCAGTGATGTAGAGGCAGATATACATCAGATATTGAATACTGAAAGAGCGTTACTGAAATTTCCTTCCTGATTCATACAATGGTATATGAGGCTTGAAACAAATGTCACACATATGTGTCTTTTAGATTTCACAGTTCGGGTCTGGTCTTCTCTTCTAATTTTGTTGTTCTGTTCGTATTCTTAGCTATGCAGAAGGTGCACTATTCTGAGCTGGATTAATATATTTGAACCAGAAATTTGCATATGTTACAGTGTAGGTAGGTGGGGTAAATGGAAAATTTCAAGCATTGCTTTTCAGTTTGACTGTTTTAAATAAACCTGATTCTTTCCAATTCTGTCTAAAACCTTCCTTTTAACTTCTTCAGTATGCTCTCATCCTGTTGTTTTATACCTCAATGCTTTTCATAGTCAACATTTTGCTAAATTTGCTCCCTTTTGTCTTTACCTTAGCAAGTTACAGTACAGTAACATAGTCAACATGTAGTATGATGAGACCCCAGCTGTGCTTATCTACATGTGAATTTAAACTGCAGATCAAGAAGGAGCCACATTGCCAAGAAGCAGCTAAATATTTAGGAGGTACTACAAAAGTAACATAGTAGCATTCAACGACTGACTGTCATGTCATTTTTTTGCCCAGAATCACTTCTGTGACACAAAAGTACTTGTAATCAAACCAGTTTAATTGGTTGAGCTGAAACAAAATTGGGACATTTCATACACAAATTTCAATGGGGTACAAGTTGAAGATAGCTGGAGCCTTTAATTTCAAAATTGTTGGACATACAAACACACATCTGTGTGAGAACAGCGTTGCCCTAACATTCACATTATCCATCTCAGATATATGGCTTTTATTTTCTCTACTTAGAAAAGTATGATTAAAAACATCAGTATATACACAAATACATTTATATTTACAAATTTCAAATGGTGTTAATCACTTATATTATCGTTTTCTTAAAAAACTGCTCTGACAGAAGACAGGTACATAGAAGAGGACTGTTGCCTACTTCATACATCTTGTACACAAGCAACTTAGATGGCCTTCAGTTCTTTTGTTTTTCACACATAGTAAAACAAACTTGAAAACTGTTAAGTGACAAAAAGAATACAAACATTCTCAAACTTTTCTAGTAGGAACATGAGTGTGTAATTTTAACGAAATACTGTTCATCTGCATTTACAGTGATGACTTCACCTGGTGAAAGATTGAAGTGTCTGTCAAAGCTGACATGTAGTGTCCATAAAACTGAGACTAGGACGTGTTCTTGTCATTTTCTGCTGTTTTTTCACTCTCCTTCGGCACATCATGCTTACTCTCCTTTTTTTCCTCTCGCTCTCTTTTTTCTCTGCTTCTGCTCCTGTCCCGGCGATCCCTGTCTTTGTCTTTGTCTTTGTCTCTGTCTCTGTCTCTGTCTCTGTCTCTCTCCCTCTCCCTGTCTCTATCTCGGTCTCTGCCACGGTCTTTGCCACGGTCTCTGTCCTTGTCACGATCCCTGCTACGGGATCTCTCCCGTCTCCTGTCTCGCTCCCGTTCACGGTCACGGTCACGCTCTCTGTCACGATTCCTCCCCCTGTCGCGATCGTAGTCCCTCCTATCAGAATCCCTGGCTCTGTCTCTTTCTCTGTCTCTCTCCCGTTCTCTCCTCTTGTCTGTGTCTTGATCCCTGTGTCGCTCTCCCTCCGTCTCTCTGTGCCTCTCACCCTCTCTACCTTTGCTGCGGTCTCTTTCACGGCTACGCTCCCGATCACGGTCCCTTTCTCTACCTCTATCCCACTCTCTTTCTCTGCTCCACCTCTTGCCCTGACCCCTATCCCATGACGGCCTGCCACCATGGGGGGCTTCACGTTCTCTTTCCCTGCGCCGATCCTCGGACAGCTCCCTTGGTCTCTCTTCAGGGGGTTGCGTGGGACCAGGGACAGTCTCTCGGTGCCCTCCTTCAAAGCGACTGAAGCGTTCTCCACTGCGGGGCTCTGTGTCTTCTCTGTTGGTGCTGCTCCTCCTTCTCATTTCAGGAGAGTGGCGCCGCCAGTGCAAGTCTGGACTGTGGGCTCCGATGCGATTTGGAGGACCTATCGGGGCCTCTGGAGGAGTTGGCAGTAGTGGCCCACTGTGGCGAACAGCTCTAGCATCATCAGAGTGCCTATCAAAGCGATATCTCTCTGATCCTCCAAAACGCTGAGATGGGTGGGGTCTATTCTCAAGAGGTGGAGGACTTCTGTGCTCATCAAAGGATCCCGGATGTGGTGGTGAGGAATGTGGCCTGAAGCTCCCATACTGGTTATGTGGATTGAAGTGCTGTCTGCTCATCTCGCTACTGGAAGATGGGCCTCTTCTGTCATCATACTGATTAGGTGGAGGATCACGGTACGCTGGGCCTGGAGGGGGACCCTGATTGTCTTTAAAAACATTCTGTTCCACATTTAGCTTGAAAGAGTTAGAACTGTCCTTGTTATACTGTTCTGCAGGGCCTCGAGGTTGGTCTGCCATTGGGGGTTGAGCCCCATGGTCACCATAGTGAGAAGGCAGGGGGCCTCGGGGTCCTGGAAAGTGGGACGGAGGAGGATGTCTGTTCTCAAAATGGCTGGGAGGTGGCCCAGTGAAAGGTGGAGGAGGACCTCTGTTTGCAGGGAAATTAAATGGTGGTGGAGGACCAGTGAATCTTGGTGGAGGTAAACTGTTCTGCCCTTCAAAAGCAGGAGGTGGGGGAAGGCCCGGAGGGGGACCTTGCTGTCCAATGTGCTGAGGAGGCATAGAGGGATCAAACATTTGAGGAGCAGGGCTTCTCTGGGCCACTGGAGGGAATGGTGGTGGTGGTCCTCTCGGTGGCATGATATTCTGTGGAAGGGGTCCAGGAGGTGGCTGCTGCTGCGGTGGTGGCTGGGTGCCTGGCCACTGGTTCTGATAGGGAGGGTAACCAGCTGGAGGTGGACCATATTGCTGGCTGTTGTCACCCTGCATCGGGGGAGGACCACGCACAGGAGGAGGAACATGGATGGGTGGAGGGGGCCCCTGCATAGGAGGAGGGCCTGACATTGGAGGAAGGCCCTGCATGGGCGGTGGGACTGACATAGGTGGAGGCCTCATTATCAGGCTTTGTCCCTGCATTGGATGGGGAGGAGGGAAGTTGGATGGTGGGGGAATATCAGCTGGAGGTCTGTACTCGCTGTCGAAACCTGGCGCTGAAATGTGATGTGGCATGTGATGGGGCTTTGTGTTAACAATTGGTGCACTCTGAGTGAGTACTGGGATTGTTGAAGTTATTGTGGAGGTGCTTGCAGGTTCATTATAATAACAAGAGGTTGGTGTATCCCGGCTATTCTCCTCATACTCTGAGTCCTCACCAGCTTTTAAAATACTGGCAGCATTTGGCCAAATACTGTACTTGTCCATCTCTGTCTCCACCTTTGTTGGCTCAGCTTCTTCAGTTTTCACTTCTTTCTCATCCATGTAGTTGACCTCCATATCAGGTTCCACCTCTTCTCCTAGTAATGGAATTGACACTTCCATCTTGTCTGACTCCATAAAGGCTAGTGTCTCACTTTTCACTTCCTCTTGAGGCAATGTCTCTGGGCCTTGCGAGGACTCCGGAAGTTCCGCTGATTTTAACAGCTGAGGCTCTTGAACTACAGGCTGTGAGGAAGGAGTAGAATCTGCCAACAGAGCAGATGTCTCCTCTTTCTCCTCAGGTTCATCAGTCGATTTCCTGCCAGCCTGGCGAGGATCTCTGCTCTGCCGGGGATCTCTCCTCTGATTTATCAAGGGAGCAACCGATGAAGACTTCACTAATTCCTCAACTTTTTTGCCAAGCTGCAGTAACTGAGTATTGGCCAAAAGAGATTTGGTGGGCTGCGTTAAGAGTTTATCTGAAAGTGTCAGTGAGGCACCAGATGCCACTGTGGATGGTATTTGTGATTCTCCCTGTTTCTGGAATGTCTGTTCCCCAATTTGCTTAAGGCTCTCCAAGATCTTTTGTGGGTCAGCTGCAGTCTCAGCTGCAGCCTTCACTTGACCTGGAAGTAAAGGTTTGACCTCTTCAAAGATGGAGTCATCCTCTGGGTCATAGGCTACATCATCACCTTCATTTAGAACCACCTCCAGTTGCTTGGAGGTTTCAGGTTTGCTTACAACCTCAACAGGCTTCTTAGGCACATTGTAGGCCCTACTGGGATCATACTCTTCTTCTGGGTCATAAGGTCGATCATCTTCGTCTTCCTCAACCTGCCTCTCTTTAGAAATCTGAGCAAACTGCTGTACAATGGGGTCTAGCATTGTACTGGGTGGAACAGAGAGTTCCCCACCCTGATCAGATGGAGAGTTGGATGCTTCAGAGTCATGCTTTTTCTTTCCAAAAAGAGTGTTGAGGATTGTCTGAAGAGGAGTAGCAGCTGCTGCAGAGGAAGCAACAGAGCTGGATGAAGATGGGGAGTCCTTGCCAGTGGTAGCAGATGTGGCTGGAGCTTTGACAGAGGACAAGAAGGAAAGGACTGTAGAGGTCACATTAGTGCTTGGGGTATCAGAGGAGCTGGGTGGAGGGGACCCTGGAGGAGTTGTGCTGAAGGGTATTTCAAGACTCTGTCGAGTGCTTCTTTCTGTTCTGACAGATGGAGATGGCTTTGCAAGACCAGTGTCATCTGCATCTTTGACTTGGGTCTTGGACCGTTTTTCTTCAGTTTCCAGTGGAGCACCAGTTCGCTTTCTGTCCTTCTGGCAGATCAGCAGCCCCAAGAGGAGGTTGGGACGGGCTGGCTCAAGCCCTGGAAGATGGACAAAATATACAAATTTTGAACAAACATACAATATCACTAAAGACACAACCATTCACTGTATAACATTATTAAGACAAATGAATTGAGTATTTCTGTCTTATGCAACAAAGAAACAAAAACAGGTGAAATGAGAGCCTTTTGATACATACAGAAAGAATCAGAGGCACAAAGGCAACGTCTAACCTATGACAAATGACAACAGAAGTAATATGATTGTGCAAGTCTCCTTTTCTTCATTTTAATAATCAGTCAGTATTCATTAATTGGCGAATTAATAATCTAAATTACAAAACATGCTGATAATAGTAAATGAGAAACAGCTGCAGAAAAACATACAGAAAGAACCAGTAGGACAAAGGCAAATTTCCCTCTATTCCAAATTGTATCAAATCTAAATTTGTTTTAGTGATTCAACAGCATCAGTGGACTGCACTTGTACACTGCAAAGCCGTTGCTGCAAGAAAGACTGCAACGAACAGTAAACCATAATTATTCTGGTTAATCCATTTAAGTGCATACATTAGTTCACTCTAAAATTTGGGATATGCCTGGTCAGGCCACAGAAACCTCTAACAAATTCAAGACGTGTGCCTTTATTTATTTGTTTTACGCTCAGTAAAGGAAATGCCTGCATCTAATATTTTCTTTTGGAGGCCCAATATATATATATAGAGATTTGAGACTCTTTGAGGTGGACAGCCCTTTTACTTACCACAGCTAGCCATGTAGGTGCTGTAGAGTACTGTATAATCACTGGTTGCAAAGTTAAAGTTATGGTTCTTCATATGGTTTATTCAAGAGGTGCAGTATGTTATCACATGAACACCAGCATGATATAAAATGATTAAAAAGTTACCCCCGAGCAATTTATCAATTACACAGTTTTTTAATAATGTTTAGGTACGAGCCAAGTCTTAAGAAACAACAAGCTGAGACTGGACTCAAATGGCACCAACCTGCGATGCAAGCTCCTTTATTAGATATGTGTGATACAAAGACAGATACACAGCAGAGAACACAGCAGCTGTCATATACACAGAGGTGTTTTCTGGGAGAGCGCCTACAAGGAGTATGAGTGCCCCCTACTGTACAAACCCATGAATCAAATCAGCTCTCAATTCAACCTGAGTCCAAAAACAAAAGTGACACTAGATATACTCACCATGTGTATAAGGGCACAATAGAATTTAATAAAAAATACATTTAAATAAAAACAATAACATTCATGTGACCACAAAGGTATGTGTGTCCCTATAATTGCTTACCTGGCCCATCAAACGGTAAAAGTTTGGAGGGTAATGGGTCCTTTGAGCCCAATGGGATGAGATAGAGGTCTTTGATGCGGCGGTTGTTGTTAGCCACCACACCAAATCGTTTCCTGCTGCTAAAGTAGGAGAACAGAGAGACATACGCCACCTCCTCTTCCTCTGTGGCTGGGTGGAAACGGATCAGACACAGTTCCTGCAAACACAAATTGAACAAAAAACAGTTTGTAAGCGATGCAAGGACTCTCAATAAAGAAATCTGATACAAATTTATGTTCTCCAAACAAACCTTAGAGAGCGAGGTTTTCAGTTTTCCAACATAGTCCCACACTGTGTTTGGAGATATGCGCCCTCCAACATGAATGGTGTCGGGTAAATCCTGCATAACAATGGCAACGCTAATCATGGTGCTTTTTCTTTTATGGTCAATAATGAAATGAAGTTTAAAATGAAGTACAAGTTTGATAAAGAGCCAAAATTCATACCTCCTTCAGGTGTTCAAAGGACCCTGACACCAGATAAGCCTTTGTCACAAACTTTGCCACAGACTGCATGTTGATAAATCCTTTCCAAATCTTCTCTTGACCATGTAGGAAAATGGCAGTCTCACCCTCAGGAGGGGGTTCGGATGTACTGTAAAACCAAAACAGTCTTTCTTTTAGAGAAAGGCCAAAATCCAAACCTCCAGCCTGTACACACATCATCATATTAGATTATCTATATTAAAGAATAGAACAAAGACGATGTTTCATTATGTCCCTTTGTAGCGTCCCCTATCCAGTTTAGATATATAATTTAACATATATATTCTCATGTAATTTTAGTAAACAATATACAAAATATATTGCCAACAAAATCTGACTACACTACAAAACCAAGCTATTGTGGTAAGAACTAATCAACAAAACAGTGATGAGATTAAGCACCTTGTTTTCGCAGTTTTGGACAAAGCTACTGAAGGTGGTGGAGCTGGGGGCATCGGCAGAGGTGCCTTGGGTACACCCTCCACCGGAATACTAATGGGAGCTGGGAGTGGGTCTGCTGAGTTGTTTGCAAGTTTTTCTGGAGCAGTGTAGGTGACCGTCACAGCGGAGCCATGACGGGCCATGCGCGGGTCTCTGCGTGTGATGGTGACAGAGGACACGGTGGGGGCGACGGGCGCAGGGGTCGGAGGTGCCAGCAGATTCAGATCCTCCTGATAAAGCTGCGGCTGAGATTCGGAGACAGCTGGCTCCATGTTAGACTGGTAGGATTGAGGGATCGAATGCTGGTAGGCTGCGTGGACCTGTGGCTGTCCGGCAGAAACAACATCCCCTGACCTGGACGAATGCAGCTCTTGTTTAGGCGGCTTAGTTTCGGGCTTCTTGGTAAGTTTGGCTTTCTTTGCAGCGGGCTCATCTTCCATCTTCTGACCTAGAGGGCAAGATTAAACCACACTAATCAAACTATCTGTTGCATAACAAATAGTGTTTAATTCACTGGATGAATATTACCCAGATGCTTCCTGTCAGCCTCTCATTTACCTGTGCATATTTTACAGTTGAGGTCAAACAGATGAGTCCTGTGCTCAGAAGTGGTGTCTTTGAGCATGGTACTGAAAATGTCAGGCATGCTGCTGCCACTGTTCCCCTCCACAGCAGCAGGTTGAACCGAGGGAGTGGAGCCCGACTCGTCTTGGTCCTGTGGAAAGAAAGATCTCTGTCAAGTCTTAGGTGAACTGGAAGGGATCACTCACATAACAGGACACCATAAATATGGATTATGATGGTGTATGCTGTATTTTGTGCAAGTAGATAATAAAGAAAGTCAAAGCTTCAGAAGGAAATTGAATTGAACAGGACAGATAGCAAGATCACAAACCTGAGATATTTTCACTAATGTTTTTGCTTTGCCAGATTTGTGAGCCAGTTTGTGTGTTCATGCAAAGGTGAAAAGATAAGTGTGGAAGCTAAAGAAAGACAGCATGCCAAGACTTACTGCAGCAGAAGCCATGCGAGAAGATGAAGTGTTGGCAGAGATACATACATCTGCATCAGATGTTGGTGGAGCGTCCTCCATATCTATGCTATGTGAGTCGTGCCTGTTTCCCAGTTTGGACTGCCCTGAATGGACCCTTGAACTGGGAGATTGGACCTGCAGGAAGCAACCACATACGCTGTAGAAATGTCATGTTGACGTGTGCTTGGTGTTTAGCTAAAGGGGAAGTAACATTTACCTCAGGAGCATCGGACTTTCTCCACTCAGATATTTCTTTGGAAAGCAACTCTTCAGCACTTAATCTCACCAGTCGGAAGGGACTAACCTCACCACCCACCACCCTGTAGAACAGGCCCTGAGACAAACATAACACACGGTATTTTAACATCAAGTAAACTCAGAGAACACAAAGTTTTTCTGACTGTAGGCTTTTACACACACAATTCTGTAAACACAAAATGTGTACATGAATAAAAATAGTGCATGCATGTTTAAGTTGACTCACTTTGTTTTTAGGATCTTTCAGGTTGAACATGAGAGATCTGTACTTGTTCTTGTACTTGCTGTCAGTGCTGAGACAGAGATTGAACATTTCCTTTTCAATGGCAACTGCCAGCCTTCCCACCTCACTCTCAGTCATTTTAAGATCATCACTGTCGCTCACCCTGTGGCAAAGAATACAACAAATAGTGGCATTTGTTGTTTAAGCAAAGATTTAATCAAAGTAACAGAAGTATTCTGAACTGAGTTTTGTGGAACTCACCTTTTATAGAGGATGTCTGTGAGTGAGCGACGGATGTTCTGTCTCATCTGATTGTTGGGTGGCGGCGGCGAGGGGGACACAGCGGGCGCAGATGAAGCTGGATGTGAAGGTCTGGACGACGATGAGTGGCTGGAAGGAGCTGAAGACACTGGAGATGATGGGACCCTGGAGGATGATGACGAGTGACTACGGGATGACGTATCCTTTTGCTGTGGCTGCTTCTTAGGGATGGTAAAGCTGGACTTGGTGACTCTCAGTGCTCCTGTGATGTGGATCGGACCTGGAGGAAAGGGGGACTGGTTGTGGACAGGCGATGGGTCTGATTTCTTAGACTTTGCTGCAGCTTTACTCGAGGGTGTTGTGGGTTTCTTTGACGCCTTCGAGCTGGTAGTGTGAACAGAGGACTTCTTGCCCTTCGGGGAAACCTTGGCCGCTTTAGTGGTTGGGGACTTCTTGTTGCTTTTGACTGGTGTTGTGGATGCTGGGGAGGGTTTTTCAGGAGCAGGTTCCTTCTCACTCTGCTTCTCTTCCTTGGGGGGGGCTGGAAACCGAGAAAAAAAATCAAACGTTTTAAAACATGCCATCATTCACACTATCCATAGACAATGCACGTAGGAACTACAGCATTTGACTAACACTGCAGATTATCATGATTTGGGGCATAAAACTTAATGTTACAACAGAAAAAAAACTCCATATTGTTTTTAGGTGACAATCCTGAGTTTACCAGTTGAAAAAATATCTCAAATCAGAAAACGACAAACAAAGCAGTATTATTCTTAATGAAGGACTCCCTTAATAAATGGCAATTCACATGATTTAAGTACATACATTGCAATAAAAACTTTAAAAAACACAAAATTGACAACTGGGCAGTTAAAAAAGGCCCTTTTTATTTGTGGCAGTGGATGGTAGATACATTGTACCATTTATGCAGGTCCATTTGAGTGGGAAGCATTTTCTCCCCGAACATCATTTGGCGGTAATTTTCAACAAGAATATACGAGCACTTCTTGACAAAACTGCTTCGTTCTATGGCCATAGATTCCACCAGAACAAAAGGAATTGATCCTCTTCCTATAGGACTATAACTACCAGGTCCTCTCACCAAAATGAGGGACAAGCAGGATCTACCAGTTAACAGTCACTGGCAAAAATGCGGTTTAGCCCACCTATTGTACTGTCTACCGAAAAATAATGCTCCATTATAATGCATGCACGGAATATGTGGATGGAATTAAAATGAAATGGTTGAGAATGACAAAGTTCATAACTTGTGTTAATTTCAGCTATTATTAACATCGTGAGCTGAGCTACAAACCCTGACCAGTAAAACCTGCAGCTGCTGCTGAGACCATGAGCTCCTAAACTATACCCCTCTTATCTGTAGTTTGTCCATTTCAATCAATTATAAAGGTAACACATTCCTTAAATGCTATCCACATAAAAATATATTAGTATTAAAGCCATTTTGCACCAATACTTGTATATCAATGCATACTCATCAGAAGCCTTCAAAATCTCTAAGAGCCACATTAAAGCTACTCTGGATAAGCATTACCCCAAGTTGAACACAAACTATAGATCTATTAAAATGTATTAACCACAATAATATTGTGCAGAACAGGTCTGAGACGCAAAGCAACCAAAGTCAATCATCTTCTGGAGATGATATATGGTAAAAAAGAAAAAATATATAAAAACATCACTCAGCAAAATATGGACTATGAAAGAGCAAATCAGCCATAAACTTCCTGTTTCTGTTATTCACATATCAATGGTCTCACTGATATGCTGACCTGAGAAGATGCTTCAGTTAAAACTAACACTTATCTGATCAAGTAAGACCTAGTGCCTTCAGTGACATCTTATAATAGAAAGCTAAAAAAAGTTAAATGCCCACATCGCAGCAAATCGATATTTATCAGATCTCATCAGGTGCAAAATGTGTGTGAAAAATGTTTGAATGTGGGTCTCCCTCTTCTGGATCTGTGCCCTCAGGTCTTCAGCATCTGTCTTCTGCGGAGGCTGTAATGAACTTCACTGCTGTATCTCCAGGTGGTCTGGTCTCTGTAGTGGAGGAACCTTCTCTTCCATCCATTCATTCACCATATGGGGGCTCTTGGGTGTCACATCTCAGTAGTGTATGCAGAGTAATCAGTTGTACATGCTTGTTTAAGCTGAACTGTTCAGGGTTTCCTAAAGCAAGCCAACACTGCTCACATAATCAATCAAGGCATCCTAAGATCTGTTATATCACCTTTTATTTTAAAAAGTCAGTTTCCCACCAGTGGTGATGCATCATATTCAATATGAATAAAGAACTTCAGGGGGAAAAAAGTCAACCTGTTACCCACAAAGGGTAGAGAAACACAAGGTTGAGCTAAAACAGCTGATATTAGCAGCTCAATATGAGCTATGTTAGCTTTATCAGTCCTCATTAACATGGGGAGACACCTACCTGCTGGAGAAAAGGAGGGAAGGACCTTTTTAATGGGTCCAGCAGCTGAGGTGATGAACCCAGGAAGTGGAAAGACTTAACAGGTACTTTGAAATCAGGCCCCAAACACCCACGTTGGCACACAGAGACACCAGTCCATTCATCACATCCACACAGCTCATAATACAGCACCATAATCTGCTGAGAGTTGAGATTATTGCTGTTTATCTCTGCCACTTTCCTTTATGGGTTTTCATCGACAGCCCTGCATTTTAACTATAAGGGATTCAAAAGAAATACTCCAGCTATTTATTATTGCACTTTCAAAAAGATTAAAAAAACTTAAAAAATGGTTTGGTCTTATTTGATGCAGCCAAGATATCATGATTTAGAGTCCATAGTATGACTCAAGATTAAAAAACAGCAGCAACTAACAAAAAACAAACAAAAAAAGCTGCCTCCTACATTTCCCATGATGCATAAGTACCATTTCTGCCACCCTCCCTGTCATGAAAATGCCTTCATCTTCCAAACTCCTGCCCTCAGTTATGCAGGCTTTAGGAATTAGAATTTAAAGTCTCCTAAATCCAAGATGAGATAACCCCTATGACATGATCAGGATTAGTTTTTCAGACTTTGCAAAGCTCTTCCAGAGCCACAAAACACATTACACAATTGTTTGACAGGTTTAGTGCCACACCTCGACTAACAAAATCTGGATGAGTGCAATCTGTGGAGAGCCCCTTTCAAAATAAATGTTCTGGATTATTAAATACTTACCCGATGCCACAAACAACACTTACCTTTTCCACAGCTGCCAATATTTCATTGAGTAACAAAACCTTCACATTATCAAGATCACAACACTTTGCAAATCATTTTAAAGTCTAGCACACAGCCGAGTTCATCTCCATAGCACCCATGTTCTTCCCCAAATGTACGGACCATTTTCGAATTGTGTTAGCATGTCAGGAACCACATTTATAACGGGGTAAAGAAAACGACAATGTGGTTTCAACAACAGCCCGAGACCTTCAAAGAGATACATACACTTTTTGTTTAACACTGTTGGTGATATGGGTGTAGTCTTTTCTGGTGTTACTGCAATGTAATTATGGTCGCTGGACCAGGATGCAGTGGCCGGCGGGGGCGGGTGTTCCTCAGCATGCTCGTCTTCATCGTCCTCATCAGGATCAGGACTGAGTTCTTCCTCACTGTCTGACTCCTCCCGGGTCATCTTCTGCGTTTTCTTCCCGGCAGCACCACTCCTCTGGTTTGACAGGAAGAAACACACATTTAGGCCTATTAGCAAATGCACTGAGCACTATGATCTGATTAACATTATTCTCAAAACACAGAAAACTACAGTGGTTTTTAAAAATGATATTCCGTAGTAAGTACTGCCAAAGGCCATAGGTAAACAAACTCATCGAGTCTTACAGTGTGTTCTTTCTGCTCTGTTTTTATATTTTCTAACCACCACAAAGTCTGCATAGTGCAAAATTCAGAGTAAATTAACAGGATTTCTGCATACACAAAGCTCTGGCCTTTTTATTTACTGCATAAAGCACTGAAGCCTCTGCCAACTTGGCATAATCTTTATGAAAAAGGTCCTCTGTGTGCTAAATTATTCTTGGCAGGTAAATTTTACTCGTCTCCGCTGGTGAGCCTTCAAACAAGAACCCAGTATTACAAAACAAGTTCAACACCCCTCAAGTTTAGCATGTGAAGTTTGTTTCATTAAGGTACGTACTTGAAAGTAAGGAGACCATGTTTTTAACTGTACCTGTGAACAAGATAGGCAAGATCTTTACTAATTTATTTCTAAAAGAAACACTTGCGGAGTATTCAACTCAAGAGTAGGACTGTTGACACCTGTGGGGAATTGTGATGTTGTAGGGGCTAAATCAAGTTAATATTTGGCTAATGTAGAATAGTAAAACAGTAAAAGCATCATTACTGCCCAGGCATCATAAAAGCTGCTATATACTGTAACTATTTTCAAGCCTGTAGTTCAGAGTTTTTTCATGGCGCTCTCACTAATAAGATAGATATTCTTCTGTTAAATAAAACAAGCTTATCACCTGCCAGCGTTCAGGTCCAGTGGGGAAATGATTCACTCATACAACCCACGGCAACGCATCAACAAAACAATTTTCACATTATAAAGTCATCACATATTCACTAGAGCTGAGGAACATCAGTAGCTTACCAGAACTCAAACAATGTAGCTGATCACTGATAAAACTAAATAGCTTCAGTCATTCAGACCTACTAAACACATTGTTCAAAGCCTTATTACTTTAATCTTTGTAGTGTTCTTGTCTGGATAACAATCCAGTAAGAATGATATGTCTATGGTTTTCATGACTTGACAGGTCAGTAGACTACACTACTTATTCATTTTGATCTGATCCATTGAACTGAACCTGCTCCCATGTTGCCATCGTGATCTGACACTGTTAGATGGGTGTCAGTTATTATGAAAGAGCCTACATTAATACCACATTTCCATTGCTGTCCAACTCAATTTGCACCTTTAGGCTGACACTTAAACATCAAGATGTTCTGACAGTAGAAAGAAACAGCTGTAAGATGACACTTGTTAAACTATTCCACTTCAAAGTATTTTAGAGCAACAACAAAGCTTTCTGAACCATTTTAATCAGGTCAAGATTTCATTTCTTGTTCTTGTTTCATTTCTTCTTCTTATCAAAGTGCAGAGGATGCAGTCCCAAATCTCAAAGTGGAGTGTTTTTATTTTTCTAAAATCTCAAACATTACCATAATAACACTTTGTGTTTGTGTCTATGTTACACATGAATATGATTTTAAAGTCATACAAAGATGTGATTAAATCTTCAATAGCTACACCAGACTCAAGGATTTTATGTCCGACAATGCTCACAGTTAGTCAACCCTTCAGCAAACAGCAAAATACACCGTATAAAATTGCAGAAATTACTTCCTAAAACCATGAGATCAAAAGTCTAAAATCTACGTTATCAGAAACATGACATTGTTTGAGAGACGAACACAACTTCGAAAACAGTGCTTTCCACTGTCATGTTTAAAATATTACCCTCCCTGCACAACTTCTCTCAAATGTTTTTGCATAAAGGAGAGGCAAAGGGTTTCATTTTAAGTGGTCCAAGTTACCTTTGGTGTGGACTTGGTTTTCTGAGCCTTGGTCTTGTCTTTCTGCTTGGGCTCTTTGACATCAGTGATGGACTTCATGGCCGCAGCAGCATGTCTCAGGATGCAGTCGTTGCCACAGTACACAGAGTCTGGCTGGGCATTATTCTCACAGCCAGGTCCGATGCATTTGGGAAGGGAAGATTCCTCCTCTGCCTTCTGCCCGGCCTTCTCCTCCAGCGCCTCCACTGTTGTCTTCACCTCCACATTTGAAGCCACTTTCTGCTCCGTGTCCTGTACTGCTTTCTGCTCTGCTGTGGGTGCTACCTGCTTTTCCGCCGTTGGTGCAGATTTCTGGTCTGCTTTTGGTCCGGCCAGCTGCTGTATAGCCTGCTCCAAGTCAGTACACAGTAAAATTAACAGCTAAAGATGGCAAGTGTTTTCACAATACCAGCTTTCTGACTTAACTACTCAGTTTACTGATAGCAATTTCAGAGACTTAAAATATATGTACGGTGTTTTTGCAAACGGTTTTCAGTTTTAAGTTGTGGTAGGCTGTCTGATACTGTCAGCTAACCATTTGTTTATCCAAATAGAGACAGGTACTGCAGTGAAATCATATTAAACTTGGTTTTTAACTATCTAGACAACACTATGAAGTATTAGGTGACAGAACGATGGGCACACGAATGCAGACACACAGTTGACACAGTTATTCAAAGGATTTAAATGGAGGTCAGCTGTAACCTACCGGCTGAAAGATCTTTATCTTCTTTTTCCCAGTTGGATTAGTAGCTTTCTCTATCCTGCCTTTGATGCCTTGGTCCTCTGCTCCCTTCTCTTCAGTTCCGGTAGAAGTTGGTGCTGCCACGGAATGAACGCCTGACATACCGGCATCTACTCCACTGGTGTTACTTTTGTCAGATGTTGCAGAAGAGACCAAACCAGAAATAGCGGCAGTGGAAGTCTGAGGAGCAGCTCTGGGCTTCCCGGACTCCAAACTTGTAGAGAGGATAGATGTGGCGGGTCTGACTACCTGGTTTTTCTTTGCGGTGCAATTGGGGCAGATGTAGTCTTCTCCATTTCTCTCCATCAGGCGCCCTCGGGCCTCAGTGATGCCCACACAGTCTCCGTGGAACCACTCCTCACAGCGGTCGCAGCAGATCATGAACCTAGAGAGCACACAACATTCAACACATAACATATCCTTAAAGTACTGCTCAAAAAATCCTGTCTGGCTTTCCTCCTAATTTTAAATACAGCATGAATACAACATGGGACCAGACAGTGAAAGAAGCTTCTAGCGGGCACAACAAGGGGCGAGGGATAAATTTAAACTTCAGCTACAAATGCAATGAAGAGCAAACGGTAGCAAATTCATTAAAATGTAATTCATTATTTATACTTTAAATAGACATCGCAGTCATTGTAATAATAAGAATAACAGAAAACAGATTTTTAAAAAATACCGTTTGTTGTGTTTTTGCCGACAGATGCAGTAAAGTGCGTTGGGATCATAACCTCCATCGTCTGAGTCAATGGACGATGAAGATGAAGACATTGAAGAGTCCTCCTCATCTTCGTTCTCGTCATCATTGTCCTCTTCTGTCTGGGCCTTGCATGTCTTTCCAGAGGTCTGGAGAGCTTTCGGCTTGGTCTCCTTCTTCACAGGAGTGGTGCCCTTGTTGGTAGTAGCAGGTGATTTAACGGGTGTAGTGTTCTTACTGACTGCCCTCTTTTTGTTAATGTAAGTTCTTATTGGTCCACGTTTTACTAACATTGCTGCTGGCTTGTCTGCACTGTCCCCATCAGTCTCTTTATCCATCTCCTTGCCTGCTTCTACTGTGTCATTTTTGTTTCCAAGATCATTCTTCTCCTCAACAGCCTCTTTCTTCTCAGAGTCCTGCTCTGGCTGAGGCTGTACCGTAGTAGTGCTCATTGCATCTTCAGGACCAGGACAACCCTTCTCGTCTTTCTGCCCTGCGTCTTCATCCTCCTTGGCAGCATCCTTGCCTTCGTCATCATTCTCAGAGCTTCCCTCATCTTTGACCCCTGCTCCATCACTTCTTCGGGTCTGCCTGCCTCCTCGAGTTTTCCTTTGGGTCTGCTTTCTCGCTCCGCTTCTCGTCCTCCTCTCTGGGGACTCTGCCTTTTCCTCTATGGCCTTGGCGTCAGCATTGCCATCAAAGCTGGCTTCTGATGCAGTCTCTATATCGGTCGGGGTTTGTGAGGGAGGATCTCCGCTTTCCACACTGGGAGGGGCGCTCTTTCGTGACCCTCTCTTGGCCGTCAAGAGAAATTCCTCAAGCTTGTCGGTGCGCTTAGACTGCCTGCCGCTGCGACGTACAGGACAGCGGTTTTCAGAGCTTTCGGTTGCTGCCTCCACTGGCATCTCTCTCTTTGCAACAGTAGATCGTCTGAAACCCCAAGTCTTCTTTAGTTCGCGCCTGGCCTTGGAAGATTTATCTGGCTCCTCTAGCGTCTCTTTGGCCGCATTCTCGCTTTCAGTATGAAAGTCTTCCTTCTCCTCGCTTCCTCCTTCTCCAAAACCTAACAACAGATAATCAAACAAGGCTGTGGGCAACACTAAAATGATGGCATGCAATCAGAGTGCAACACAACAACATAGCACAGAAACCATTGATTGCATTGTGATCAAGTGTACACATACATCAATTTGAAAATTATTATTTGACTTCAATGCAACCCATATTCACCCTTCATTTTCACCTAAAGTTAAAATCATTCAAAGATAGAAGATTACACCACAGTGTTGCCCAGTATCCTACAATGTCCCCACCCATTTATCATGAGGGAAAAGAAGCTCATCCAAGGTACCTTGAGAGCAGCTATCCATACGGTCCTGGCTCTGCTCTGGCTCAGGAGCTAGAGAGAGCTCAGGGCTCACATTCTCCTCCATAGATGATGGAGTCAATCACTACTTTCAAACTGAATGTCTACAGAAGAGCACAAGAGACGAGCTATGAGTCACTCAGTTCATAATATGACAAACACTGAGGGCTGCCAGGTTTTTACTCATTCAGGCAGCGGTGGGATGACTTCCAGTCTTACAAATGGAATTGTATTCTATTACATTCTTGCTCAAATGTTACAAATATAACACGTAAGTTAATTCACAAGACAGCACTAGTTGAATGTGTGTTTTTAATTGGCAGCCCTCTCTGAGGGTATGTAATGATGTCACTTTTTCACATGATATCACTGCCATCATTGAGTACCTACACAATCTGTTACGAATGGGGGGAGATGCAGCATGTATTGGTACATGTATTGGCCAATAAGTATAAGGAAAAAAAGACATAACGAGAAATGTTGAGATCAGTCTCTTCATTACATACTGCTTCTCCACTAGAGAGCACTGACAAGTAGATTTTTCTTCTGAACGATATCCTGCTTAGTTTACATCTCTGTCACACTTTTTAAAAAACAAAATAAAACAAAAAAATAGTAACAATAACTCTGAAAAATTCTCAGTGAAAAATATTTTTAATGAAAAAAATTCAATATCAGTATTGGCCCCAGAAATTCATTGATAGGTAGAGCTAAACTCCATGCCCCATTTCACATTCATCAGTCCAATCACAAGGACTCTGAAGAAAATTATAACTGTCTGTGTCCAGCTTTGCGTGACTACTTAAGTATTTAGTCTCGTGCAATCTGTAAAAACATGTGCCTGAATGGTTTAAAATCTGCAAAACCTTATCACACATTTATTTATTATTATTCAGTAGATTTTACATGTGAAGGCACAATGGCATTTGAGTGGAGCATGTGATGCACAGGAGGACTGACTGTGGCAACTTCTGTGTAGTCACATCACATACATACCCTCTATAACCTAATACTGTAATTTAAAATACTTGAATACTGAAGACACTTTTGCACAATATTAAATCTTAGATATTACATTATTAAACTGAAAATTAAAATTCTAAATGTTAATTGTAACTGACTGTCTCTCTGTTAAGATTGTACTTTACTTAAAATACATAAAGTTTGGTGCGAAAACCTTTAAGAGCAAAGAACAAAAATAACAAATGGCTGTACCTGCAGTTCAGCAGTGATGAATTACAGTGTGCGCCTTCGGATAAAACAGAGGCCTCGCAGCAGTGGTCATCTGCCGAAGTACAAGAGACAGGAAAACACAAGTTAGGGTCAAAGTACATCATCCTCCACAGACAGGCCAGTTATATCAAGGCAAGATACCACACCAGTAAGGATTTGTTAACATGTTAAAAATTACAGCAAATATTTATTTGTTGGAAAAATAATTTGTTTGGTAAATACGATATTTATCACTTTGCCACTGCTCAAGTTAAGAATGAACTTCTTAAGATCGACACTTACTACACTGAATTACATCTGGAGTTTCGCTTAATAATTTAATACCCTACAGTGATGACTTTGCAGTTATGCAAAGTTACTGCAAATGGAGCAAATAAGCCAATGTGACCGTGGAAACAGCTTACAATCTGTTGACAGGTATCTGTTGATATGTCAGAAACATCAGCGAATACATTAAGTCACGTAATAGCTGAACGCATTTGTATGCAACTGTGTCCAAAGTAATTCCATAATAATGAGATGTGTCTCTACATGGAACCATCGATGGGCCTTTCCTTCTGCACCGTCAACACTGGGAGGAGACAGAACTCAAGACCAACGAAATCTTGAACGTGATTCAATAGTGAGCCCGTGGTCACGACTCCGTGCCACGTGAGTGGGAAACAGGAAAGGTAAAAATGGGTGGGGTCCCGGATAAAATTGAACACCAGCGTATTATTACACATTCAGACAAAGCGATGAAATCCGCCTCCTCACATGCACAGACTGAGCGGTATTACATGCTGTGGTTGTGATGGATACACTGAGGAGCTGCGCGGGGCCTACATGTGAATAACGTCATGTTAACACCTGATAAATACCGATAGAAAACATGCATCGACATCACATATATGCTGCCAAAAAACACCCCAAAAGATGTGTACGAGACGACCCTGGTGATGGTGGAGAAATGAGAAAACAAACCACACATCAGACTGCTGCACAGCCAACACAGCCAATGATGGCCGCGAAGCGAGACATTCTGCCAAACTACTAAGATATCTCCTGTTAGCTGGTGTAAACCATGACCTTAGTGCACTAGATGCTGCATTTAATATGTTGAACTACCTAGCACACTGCTATTATAAACACTGAGCTCGCTGTTAGCAAGTTTCGGCTGCGCTCGTTCGTCGCCTCGTCTCCAAACTGAGCAAAACGTGCAAACCAGGCTAATGCTGTTAGCCACCACAACCACGGCCGAGCTAACAATTAACTCAACCTGTATATACCTGTTAGTAATTTAACTACACTCATAACCAAAAACGAAAAAAAAAACACACAAAAGACACTCATTCTGTAGGAACAGCCATATCTAACAAACCAACGTGAATGATCACGTTTAATAACCTCAGCGTTAGTTAGCATTGAGCTAAGCGCATCACGTTTAACATCACCTCCGCCAGCCTCATCAGGACAAACACCGACACACGCACAAAACACAGCCACACTCAACACTTTACTGGCGTTACAACGATGCTGCATCACTGCATTCTACCCACCTGTACGCTATAAATGCAGACGGCGTGTCCTCTCTTTTCGGTCAGTCCTCCATTTTCCGTTCCCGCTGGAGCTAACTGACTGCGGCAGATGGCTGACGGTGGACCGAACGCGCTCACTCTGCCTGCAGCGCCCACGCCGGTCAGGAGGGGCAGCGACCTGCAACAGTGATGGTTCTGTTCGGCTTCAAGGTGCAGCAGCTTTTAAAAAACGCAGCCTGCGAGCATTTTTAGACTAATCTCCAGAATCTCACCTATAGAGACTATTTAAATACGATACATATATGATATACGTATTTACAAACTAAAGAGTTTGTGAGTTTTTGTTTTATTTGAAATATCTTTGAGCTAAATGGGAATCTGCCTGGATTTCTAATCTGAAAATATAATATAATATAATATAATATAATATAATATAATATAATATAATATAATATAATATAATATAATATAATAT